>JAXQQM020079674.1:0-161685 GCA_034641835.2 Pinus albicaulis | reverse complement strand
CCGAGAATATGGTCAAGTTCTCTAAGAAAAATGCGTTAGAACATCTTCAAACCTCTAATGACCATAAGACAAAGGACCTATCAAAGACGACCCGATGACCTCCTATTAGGACCTCACAATGTACCATTTTGTCCATACATTTTGACACCACTTTACTCTTTATAGTCCATATTTAAAAGTTTACATTATCATTTCCATCCATTTTATCCAAAGGTATATGAAATCCTTCTCTTTACTATGTATTTAATTTGTTTTGCATATAATTCCACATTAATTTTATATTTAATCATTAATCGAAGATAGATAGTTGCTAAGACACGTCTAAAATATCGCAGATAATCTATGATAAGGATCGCGTTGCTGAAACAGTCAACAGGCATGCAAATCCCGTAGCTGAGACAGCTCGTGATTTGCGATCTTCAAAGTGTATTTTAAGAATGATGACAACAGGACGAAGATGAACAAGGGAAGCTGTTACACGGACCGTTTTGAAGCTAGTATTTTTGTACCTATTGTAACAGCATTCCAGGATGGAAGAACAGAAAAGACCCTATATTAAAACAAGAGATTAGATTTGGATAAAAATAGGATTTCTCTGATGTAATTGTAATAGATGTCTCCTCTTTAAAAAGAGGAGACATCATCATTAGAAGGGGGGATTTCAGGAGTACATTTTCTTGAAGCAAGAAAGAGCCTCCGCTCTGTTGTAATGTATCATTTCTTGATAGATGAATAAAAGTCTATTTTGAGCGCTTCAATTTAATTTCTTTCCAGAAGGACAGGGCCCACCTTCCTCACAAGATTCACCCAATTTCTCCTGTAGTCTGTTACTCTTTATGTTATTCGCACCTTAATTTAACCTTGTTTGCTGAAGAATTATTTATACAGTTCTGTGTTTCTTATCAAACACTCTATTTTCTTTAACACTGCATTAGTTTTATACCATTCATTCTTAAGAAGCTGAGAGTTACTTTATTTTCAGTTATTTGTTTATTAGATGAATGTGTGATAGATTGATATCAGGAAACAGGTGCTAAAGATTCCTGTTTGAAGGAATAGGGTCTTGTTCTCCGTAGGTTGATCTTCTTTTTCCGCAGTGTGATTGATATCAGGAAGCAGGTGCTGAAGATTCCTGTTTCAAGGGAATAGGGTCTTGTTTTCCGTGGATTGATATTTTTCTACAGTATGATTAATATCAGGCAACAGGTGCCGAAGATTCCTGCTTGGAGGAATAGGGTCTTGTTCTCTGTTATGGTTGATTGATCTCCTTTTCTGCAGAGTGATTTCCTTTCATTATTTTTCCTAGGATTCTTTTAATGAAGGTCTGCAATAGAGGGATTGTTTCTGCTGTAACACAAGTAGGCTTCAGCTTTTTTAAAGTAGGGTGTGAACAGTTTGATTTGTGTGATTGATACTACAACATTTCTTTGCTTTTGGAATTGAGCATATCCAGTGCGTGATTGTCTTTGGAATAAACAGACCTTCCTGGGTTGACAATTTATGTGGTGCTTGAATTGTTAAAACAATTAAAGCGGCCAACAACCTCCAACAAAAGTGTTTACAAAATTAATTGTTCTTAAGAATGTTATGTTGGAGAAATAGGTAGGACCTTCAGTAAGGTTTAAAGAGCATGGTGCCGTTTAATGTAAAATGGTAGAATCAAAACCCTCGACCTTTGGTAGAGCAATAAAACGGGTCACCACATCCGTCTAGAAGCGCCGAGGTCAATGCCAATGAAAACATCACTTTAAATGTATGCTGTGAAGTCCTGGAATCACTTCACCCTACAAACTCTCAATAGGGATGGAGATTTGAAGGTTAGCCGGAATTGGATCCTATTTTTTCCCATATTCATGAAACCCCTGCCGTGTTGTCTCCATTCCTTCCCCTGCCCCCCCTTTTATCATCCCTCATTGCATCGTCCTTATCATTTAAGCATATTTCCTTGTCATATCCCTTCCGCAAAATAGCTCCTCCCTCTGCCATCACCCTTCACATTGTTCACTATCTCCCTTCCCTTAATTCTCATATTTCCTTCATTTAAATATTTTCCATTTCCTCTCACTTCATCTCCTAACCTCACTACCCTTTTAACTTGTTTTTAAATAATAAACCTCTAAAATCACAATCATAAAATACATTCATATTTTTAAATAAATCTAATAATTTAAAACTTTCACCTTAAACTTATTATCCCTTTATAATATTATTAATATTAATTTTATACTATTATAAGCAATTATAAACATTGCTAATAATATTTTAATTAATATTATAAACATTACTAATAATAATTTAATTAATATTATAAACCTTTCTAATAATATTTTAATTAATATTAGTAATATGTAAGTTTATAAAAAACTATTAAGAATTAGTTTTATTAATTAAAACTAATTAAAATCTATGTTATTAAATTTTGATTTTATTACATCCTTTCTAAATATCATATCCATGATCTATTTAAAATCTTATTATACTCACTAATATATAAAAAATTAAATAAATCTATATAAAATAAGTAAAACATTTTTAATTTGTTATCATAACCTAAAACTATCTATTCTTCTAGTATTAATATTAAGGGTACATTATTATAAGCAAATATAAATATTTCTAATAAATATTGCTAATAATAATTGAATTAGTATTAATATTTAAAATTTAATAAACTAAAAATTAATATTATTAATTAAAAACTTATGGCATTAAAATCAATTTTATATGGCATAATTAAAAAATATTAAATAAAAAAATTTCAATAAAAATTGTCTATTTTTTTGATATAATTCTTAAATAAGTAAAAAATTGTTTTAAATTTGAAATAAATTAAAATCTTTTAAATATTATGAGTTGGTGGACTTTTCACTTCTCATCTTTCTTTTTATTTTTTATTTATTGATCTTGTTTTCTTTTCTTCTTGGCATGTTTTGTCTTGAAAGTGAGTCTTGTTTTAGACTAGAATCCTAAAATAAAAATGAAGATTATAGATATTCCAAATTTATTATCTCAAAACTTACAACAGAAAATCTTCCAAACTATCAAAACTGAAATTATAATTATTTACTAATATTCATAATTTACAATAATATATAATCAATAATATATATATCACATTAAATAATTATTGTTATTATTTAATATAATAAAAAATATTGAATTAAAATTTAATACTAATAAATATTTGAACTAAAATTTAATATTAATAAATAATTATTAAATTATTTATTAATGCTTATAATTCACAAAAATAGTATAGTGATTTAATCAGTAATGTATATCACATTGAAAATTCAGAAATATAAAACCTATCAAAAGAAATTGCCAAATTTATATAATAAACAAACAAACATTTTAATAAAACTAGAATATATATATATATATATATATATATATATATATATATCCCAATGAAAAATTAAATTAAAAAAAAAAAACTATCAAAAGGAAATGCCAAATTTCTATATATAAAGAAGGATTTAAAAATAAAAATAATTTTAAATAAAAAGATAAATTTGAAATTGATATAAATATATTAGCATAAATTTATTAGCCCGGATATAATATGAGTTGAGAAAATCAATTTTATTTTGTTGCAAAAAATAATGTATATTTTTTTGCTATTTAAATTGAATTTTTGAATGTTATAGATATTACATAACATGCCTAGTGAGCCATTTTATATTAATTCATATTAAAATATTTTAGTCATAACTCACATTGTAAATTTTATTCTATAAGGCATTATAATATTTTTTTTTTTTACATTTTTCTCGATATATATATATATATATATATATATATATATATATATATATATATATCTCACATATTAAAATATTTCTGAAAAACATAAGGTTGAAACATCTTACTTGCATATTTTTTTACTTCTAATTACTTTACATGATATTATGGCATATGGACTACTAATTAAACATGGATAGCATATATTTTTTTCTTTTTTATTGATGATGATGATGATGATGATGGTTACCATCTGTTAAGACCAATGCAGTCTATTAAACTTTAAGAGAGGAGAAAGAGTCTAAGTTTGATTATTCAAAATCTTGTTTCTATGGTCAAATAGAAGGGAATTAAGTTCTCCAATATTGCTATAGGTGAGTTGGCTTAATAGGTCAAGAAGATTGGAAGTGTGGC
The DNA here is from genome assembly GCA_034641835.2 of Pinus albicaulis. NCBI lineage: Eukaryota > Viridiplantae > Streptophyta > Pinopsida > Pinales > Pinaceae > Pinus > Pinus albicaulis. Next base: position 157,527 of record JAXQQM020079674.1, on the reverse strand, counting down.
AGATGTTAGGGAATTGAGAGCGAATGTGAGTAAAAGTTGGGCAGTCTAAAAGGAAGTGCCTTTCATCTTCCACCTGCTTAGAATGGAAAAGCTGACAGATTCTATCATTCCAAGGGGTCTTGGGAATAAACTATTGCCTGGTCTCACTTCGAAGCTCATGGGAATTAGTTCTTATCTTGGTGATGTTCATTTTTTACTTATTGTTGGATAACACACAAAGATAATTCTGATTATCAAGGGTGGGTTTTATCATTTTTTTACAGAATCTTAGCTTCATTTTACCCTCCAACTCCTAATCCTCCCAAAACTTGTCCTTAAACTTGGAGGTAATAGTATTTTTGTTATTATCTTTGCTTCCCATAATTAGCTCCTCCTTAATTCCCCAATGGTTGAGCCAGGTTTGGGAATCCTTATTTGTAATTTTTTGTAGATGTTATATGCTTGATGCAACTTTAATTTTTATCCCAATAACAGTTAGCAATCACATAAACAAGAAAGTAAAAATGTTGATATAACATACCAGTAGATCGACAAAAGAAAAGCCAAAATATATAAGTGTGTTGGTGCATTATGGCGGTCACCAAGATGCTTCAACCAGCAAAGTCTCAATACGGTCAGCGAACCAGAAGTGTCACACAACCCTCTAGGACAGCGTGATCAGTCAAACCCAAAAGTCAACGAAATTCAACGTTATCCATTCAACTGAATAAACAAAGAAGAATGTAAAGAAATCAACGTAGCCAAGTCTAAATCAACGTCCAGCCTTGGATTTGTACAACGGAATTAGAATCATTTTGTAAGATTTTCTGCAGTCAATTTGACCAGCGTTACACCAAAGTCAACTTGGCCTTCACTTCGCATTGGAAACCCTAGACAAATTCAGCATCCCATATTTTTTTGGCAGTGTCTTTGTGCATTACTTTAATAAACTCTGCTTCACACAATCCATTCAGGATGGCATTCATGGCTTTAGCATTAGCCACAAAATCTTGTTTTGATTCTTTTTCTGTGTCAGTTGCCTTCGGGGCATATCCTAATTCCACAGCAGCCCAGACTTCTATTCCTAGAGACATTATGTATGTCCTCATTCTGATTTTCCAGAAAGCATAATTTTCACCAATGAAGAAAGGGGCTTTATTGGTTGAGCATCCTTCTTTACTAGCCATCTTGGGAACCTAGGATCTCCTTTCAGTTGTTAGACTTGTACAAAGGAACCCACTCTGATACCAATTGTTGAACCTTTAATCAAACTGAGAGGGGGGGTGAATTAGTTTAATACATTCCCGATCTTTTAAATCTTTTCATTAAACTTATTAACACCTTCATTTCATATCCAATTTAATGTGAGAGTAATCTTCAAATGTAAGCAGCAAGTGTTAGTATAATATAGCAGTAAACTTAATATGAGAGCAGTAGGTATTAATCAGATGATACATATCAGATCAATACATAAATATCATGCACAGAGACACCAGATATAAGTGGAAACCCATAAAGGGAGAAAACCACATCTTATTATTGTTGTGATGCAAAGGCAAGCTCCAACTCCCCTTTCACCACCGTTTGCACAGTAATCTACCTGCTGCAGGAGGCTCCTACCTCAATTCTGCAAGCTACAACTTGCAAGGAAGCTCCAAATCCCATCAATTTTCTGCAGGCACCAACCTACAGGAGGCTCCAAACTCAGTCAGCTACAACTGGCATTTTATCAAGCTACAACTCGATGTGGAAGCACCAACTCCCATCTATTTTCTCCAGGCACCAACCTATAGGAGGCTCCAACCTCAGTCAACTACAACTGACATCTATCAAGCTACAACTTGATAGGGAAGCTCCAACTTCCTTACTCTTTCAAAAGGAAAACACTTGCTGATTTACCTTGGATATCAGCTCTGTTCTGTATCATCTTCACTGTTGTGCATCAGTCTTCATATCTGCCTTATATCATATCTGCATCTTCTTGGATTCTATATCAGCTCCATCTTCTTCTCTGCTCTGCTCCTTCTTCTTCTCCTCTTCACTGCTTTATTTCTGCATTCTCTAACTTCTCTGCATCTCGATCTGCTCCTCCTTCTTCTTATCTTTTCTGCCTCAATTCCGCATTCTCCAACCTCACACTCTCTAACCTCTTGCAGCTTTCTTATTTTCTTCAACTTTCTTTAATTCTGCTGCACACTCTCTTCTTCTCTCACTCTGTTTTCGTCAACCTTCTCCCTTTGGATATTATCCCATTTTATACAAAATAGCTTCATGGTTGTTTGTATTCTACTGGGAATTCGAAATGGATAGCCATGTCTCTTTGCCTTCTGCCTCCTCATCTCTTTTATTCGCTCATTCAGAAAATATAACTATAGGCACCAATTTTAATATTACAATGGGATATTTGTTCTCTTCGGAGACTTGCCAATGCATCACAAACAACAAAAATTAATTACAACATTTACATTCAAATTTTTAATTACACATTTCAATTTCACTCAGCTCCTTTTCTGGATTTTGGCTTTACTGGATTTGTCTTTTCCTGCTACTGTTAAGAACTTGTTCTGCATACACTTTGTTCATTGTCATCATCATATTCCCTGTTTTCTGTGCTTATTCACCTGTCCAACTCATTCCTGTACATATTCCTGTCAAACCTGTAATCTCTGTGTATCTCTCCATGATCTCCTCTTCTTTTTCTTTTTCCATAATTTCATTCAAGTTTCATACCCCATCATTTTCCAACCCGGCAATCTCACTCTGCACTTATTCTATGCTGGCAGACTCAAACAAATAAGTCTGGGAATTTTTAATATCTCAATTCATAGAATTGAGATATTCATTTAACATTCCGCCATGACTATAACCCGACCGTCCATCTTCATATAATCCTCGACTGGTACATATATTAAACCACGTCCATATTGCACCAACAACCATTGTATATTATATTTTTTACATGCCCGGATCATATTCAAACATTATTATACGTAATATTTTCATATATATTCCATCGGTTCTTATAATGCATCGAATAACATTAATAAACCAATTTCATTATATATGACTCCGCCCCGGGCCCACAATACAACCAAAGGACCAATCGAGTGCACACCGTACCTTTGTTAACCCACGCGCCCATCTGACGGTTGGTATTACGTTGCCCGATCCAATGTATATCGCTCGATCAACATGCGCAAACAATAATGCGCGATGGCGCTCCGTACTCGGGTTATCCTCCACACACCTTGGTTAAACTCCGGGCATGTTCAACGCGCGATCGTCGTCCGATGGTTGGTTTCCAAATCAATGGCTCCTGTCCATTTCACGCGGCTTCCAATGTAGAACATTAACGCGCGAAGGTCAAGTTTAACAAGCGGTTTTAGAACGGGTCCACAGGCCACGTGTCGATTCCTGTATGGAATCGCTCCTCCTCTGGGAAATACCACTTATGGTCGATAGGCGGTGCGAAGAATTCTACTTACGGCCTTTACTGTTCACTCTAAACCACGTCACTGTTCCTCTCGCAAGGTTCCGTTCTCTACTCCAGGTTCCGGTCCTACACTTTTACTCCGGGTTCCGGTCTTCCACGATTTCAAATATATATATATATATATATATATATCTATAACTTTTCATCACATTTCAAATATATATATTTTTTGTTACAACTATGGTTCCGCTCCATTCAATTATATATATATATTTTTCGACTATGGTTCCGTTATACTCTGACGCAGAGTTCCACCATTCATAACCCTTGTGGCTATGTGTACAGTGCTCATCCCCACAGAGCCTATTCACGCTGGTTCATAGAGCTCATTACAATCTAGGTATGTACAATTTAAAACACCACATCGACCAGAAGTCGAGTTCTTCAACTAAATACAGAGAATTTGAATATAAATTCCAAAAATTAATTTATATTATGTGTAACACCCGGCTGTATAAAAGATTCTCGAAATTTATATATATATGTACAATTTTTTTTTTGGAATAACTGCGGTTTCTCTGCCTCTGCGGTTTCTGTCACTTTGCCTCTGCCTCTACTGCTGTGATAATGGTTCTGTCTCCGTATTTACTTCCTTTGTCTCTGCCTTTCTCCTTTATATTCATTTCCTCTTTGCTGCCTCCATTGTCTGTCTTTGTCTCCTTGTAACTGTTCCTGTTTCTACATCTGCTACCTCCTTTGCCATCAATGACAACATTTCCAACAGTCTCCCCCTTTGGCATTGATGGCAATACATTTTCTCTGTTTGCCTACTCTTTCTCCTGTTGTTTGCTCTTCCTCCCCCTTTGACATCAATGGCAAAGGGTTGCTTTTTGCATTTCCTCTCTCTGAGTTATGTTTAGGCCCTCTTCTACTGACTTTGTACCATGCTGCTTCAGAGTGATGTATAAGACTTGTTGAGAGAACACTTTGAGGATTATCGAATTTGAATATACACTGTAAATTGATACAGTTCAAACGCATAGTCTTCTTTCACTTGTATAGAGCTAAAAGTGAGAATAATGATACTTCATAGAATACATTGTATAAGCTTTATCTAGTTAGAGATGTATGATTGGATTCAACAACTAAAATGCTGAGAGGCTTCAAAAGATAATCATAATTTAGATTCTTAATATAATGTTTCAGAACATGATACTGATCCTTTTGCTTTGTAATTGACCTTTTCATGCTTGAATAATGCAGATAACTCTAGGATAATAACTTGGTGTTCTTTTGCCTTAATCCTTTGATCCCGAGGACCTGATTCATGCTTTCCTTGCTGGCTGTTCTCCCCCTGAAATGATATTTTTGTTTCTGTTCTCCCCCTGAAATTGTGCTTTCTCTTTATATCAGAGAGTAGCATCTACAGATACTACCCCTAATCTGTCTCTTAAATATTCAAATGGCTCTTTAGCAAGTGGTTTGGTAAATATATCTGCTGTCTGTTCTTTTGTTGGTACATACTCTAGTTTGACTATCTTTTGAGCTACTTGTTCTCGGAGAAAATGATACTTGATTGGAATATGTTTAGTTTTTGAGTGAAGTACAGGATTTTTAGATATACTTATAGCACTTGTATTATCACATTTGATTGAGATAGGTTCATCAATGCTTACCTTCATGTCTTGAAGAGTTTGCTTCATCCACATGACTTGTGTACAACATGTTGTTGTTGCTATATATTCTGCTTCAGCTGTAGACAGAGAGATGGATGTTTGTTTCTTGCTTAACCATGCCACCAGACTTTCTCCTAGATAGAAAGCACCTCCACTTGTACTTTTCCTGTCATCAACACAACTGGCCCAATCTGCATCTGTGTATGCTGCTAAAGTGAAGATTTTGCCTTTAGGATACCAAAGTCCTAAGTAGAAACCGAGTTCTCCAATCATGGACATCTCAAACTCTGATTTCATCTCCTCAGCAAACCCTTTTGCAAGTTCATCTTTGTTGCTTCCAAACATAATGTCATCAACATATACTACAACAATCAAGAGTTCATTTCCATGGGCTTTTATGTATAGATTGTTGTCTACTCCTCCTCTCTTAAAGCCTTGTTTTTGCAAGTACTTATCCAGCCTTGAGTACTAAGCACGAGGAGCTTGTTTTAGTCCATATAGAGCCTTCTTTAGTCTGCACACATAGTCTTCTTTGTCTGTTAACGAGAAACCTTCTAGTTGTTCCATGTAGACTTCTTCTTCTAGATCTCCATTCAAAAATGCAGATTTCACATCCATTTGATATACCTTGAAGTCTTGGTAGCATGCAAAGGCCATAAACATTTTGATAGCTTCCATTCTATCTACAGGGGAAAATGTTTCATCGTAATCAAGTCCTTCGATTTGTGAATATCCTTTGCAGACAAGTCTGGATTTATTCCTGATTACTTGTCCTTGCTCATTCATTTTATTCTTGAATACCCATTTTGAGCCCATGACATTTTTCTTAGTGGGTCTAGGAACTAATTCCTAGGTATTGTTCTTCTCAATTTGGTCCAATTCTTCATTCATAGCATTCACCCAATGCTTGTCCTTGCTAGCTTCTTCAAACTTCTTTGGCTCTATTTGTGATAGCATGGCTATGTATACCTCTTCTGTCTGTTCAGTTAGTTGCCTTCTTGTTTGGACTCCTACACTCTTGTCTCCAATGATCTGATCTTCTGGATGGTTCTTTTGAGTGTATCTTGAGGGGGCTTTCGAGCTCAGTTCAACATCTTCTGTTGTCTTGCTTGTTTCATCATCATCTTGGTTTTCTTCTTCATGATTTTCAGATGGCTGTCATAATCTATATCTCTTGTCTTATTTGGAATTTCTTCATCAAATCTTACATCAATACTTTCTACAATTTTTCGAAGAGTCTTGTTGTAGCATCTGTATCCTTTGCTCTTGGATGCATATCCTAAGAGTATTCCTTCATCTGCTCTTGCATCAAACTTCGCCAGATTTTCATCATTATTCTTTATGTAACACTTGCTGCCAAAGACTCTAAAGTGCTTGACTGATGCAGGTTTACCATGCCATAGCTCATAAGGTGTCTTGTCACTGTTAGGTCTTAAATGAGCTTTGTTTGGAATATGTACAGCTATGTGTACAACTTCCTCCCAAAAGGTTTGTGTAATGTTACTCTCTTGCATCATAGCTCTGGCCATTTGTTGTACAGACCTGTTTTGTCTCTCTGCTACTCCATTCTCCTGAGGTGTCCCTGCAATGGTAAATTGTTGCTTTATTCCATGTTCATTACATAGGTCTGCAGTCATAACTGTGAATTCTCCTCCTCTATCTAAATCTGATACATTTTAGCTCGCATCCAGTTTGATTTTCTCGCTAATGATTTGAACGTCTTAAACTTTTCTTAGTGCTTCATTTTTTTCGAGAAAAGCAACCCATGTCATTCTGGAGAAATCATCTATTATCAGCATGAAGTAGGATTCTCCACTTAGTGTCTTAGTTCTAGCAGGTCCACACAGGTCCATGTGCACAAGCTGGAGTGGTCTTCTTGTTGATAGATCATCTTCAGATCTAAAGGATGTGCGAGTCTGTTTCCCCAATTGACAAGATTTGCATATGGTATTTGAAGGCCTTTTTATTTCTGGCATATCTCTGACAGTTTTCTTCTTGCTCAGTCTAATGATATGGTCAAAGCTGAGATGTCCCAATCTCCTATGCCATAACCATGACTCCTCAAGTTTGCTAAGATGGCAGACTTCATCCTCCTCTTTTACTATGTAAACATTACTCTCTGTTCGAACACCTTTGAGCAGAGTCTTTCCTGTTATGCTTGACCTGACTTCACAATCTTGTGCTCTAAAGAGAACTTCACAGCCTTTGTCACACATCTGACTGACACTCTGTAAATTTGCTTTCAGCCCATCTAAAAATAGTACATCTTGGGCCTTTCCTCTTCCATTATCTATGATGATTGAGCCTTTTCCCTTGATCTTACCTGATTTATCATTGCCAAAAGTAACATTGCCAGATTTCTTTTCATCAAGAGTAGCAATACGTAACTGAACGAAAGCAAGTATTGCTATGCCTGGTGTATTGCTTAGTATAATCATTTGTTTATAAGTTTGAGTGCGGATTTAATTATGCAAGTAGCAGTGATTGAGTTTTCATTATCGAATGGTGCGAGTTTGATTTAGCTTTTTTTATGAGTTGTATGCTTGCGAAGAGTGGTTTTTTTTTTGATTAATTTGTTTCACTCGAATTAAAATATTTAAATAAAAGGCTTCCCATAGGTTATTTGCAATACTATTTTCAATAGGATCTTTTCAAGTGTTATTTTACATGAAGTAAAGTAGTTTTCTTTTAGCAATAGTTAGGATTGTTTCTTTTGTTATTTTAGAATCTTGAATTTGTTATAAAGAATAGTTATCATTAGTTTAAGGTTTGAATTTATTATTAGGATGAAATTTATTTTGTAAATTTAAGTCTTGAATTTGTTATCAATGGTAGTTAGTTTAAGGTGTGAATTTATAATTTTTGATCTTTTTGCCTATCTCAAGATTAGTTTCGGGTGTTAGAGAGGAATAATTAGATTACGGTTTTCAAGATATCATAGGATATTTTAAAAGTAGAATTTAAGTGCGAGAATGATTGAGGATTTCCTCGAATTTCCTCATAGTTTAATTGCATTATGGAGTTTGCACTGAATGAAATTGGTTAAGTAGGTTTCCTTTTCAAGATTGTTTGTTTGCCAAAAAAAGGGTGTTTCATTTCAACACCTAGTTCATCATTAATAAGGAAACACATATACTCTAACCATTAATTTGAGCTAATACGTAGTACAACTCGTGTTTACGACTCCTGAATTGATAATTAATCTAACAATTAAGCCGCCCAACACTTTGGCGCCGTTACTGGGGAGTTGTATTTTGGCTCAGGTGAAATTTTCTCACAGAGTTTCAAGGATATTGCAGGGCAATCAGAGGGCGGAGAGTGTAGGGTAAGACCTGAGTGAAGAGCCACAAATCCACTATTGTGGGGTTGCTCCAAAGTCTGGCCATCTTGCGTATTCTTTGAACTTTTATTTCCTTTATGTGTAGAAGTAGAAGCAGGCTTTAGACATTTAATTTCCAAATTTCTTTTCTTTTAATAGATTAAATAGTACTTTGATTCGACATTTTCCTTTCATGCAAGTGTGGTGAGCTTTATTTCAGTCAAAATCTTTTAAAATTAATTTATCTTCAAAATCCAATCTTCAATGTTATATCATTTTTCGGGTACTGTAAGAACCCTTGCGGACTAATCCATGTGATGACAGAATGTACGAGTTGGATTATTGAAAACAAGAAGATGATATTTTGAGGAATCATTGAATGAGAAATTTTTATGCTGCTACAGAGATGAGCAACTCATCCAATGAAGAATTCACAAGTGCTAAATTTAATATCTCGCTTAAACATAAATTTAATATATTTAAATATTTGATTTCAAAATTGGATGATTTGCAGGAAAAAGAGAAGGATGAAGAACCACTGCTTATCCTTTGCACCATCTGTCGAAAGAAACACTATCTTGGAAAGTGTCCACTAATCGGTCTAAAAGTTTGTGAAATTTGCAAGGATGGTCATAAAACCAAACATTTCCCATCACTGTCACGATTACGAAAGGTACTCAGGGAATCAAGTAAGGCATTGAATCAACCGCCAGGTATAACTCAAAACCAAACACCATTTGATACTTGGAATAATGATTATTTTCCTGAGAAGGTTCCTCAGCTTGTTTATAATCCTGGAATTTCATGGAAAAATTATGATCCTCCTCTAATTGAATATCGAACTTCATGGAAACAGTGGCCCTCTCCTTGGCCCTCATCCTCGAGCCAAATATCTCCATGGCCTCAAGAATCATTTGGATCTTTCTCTCTATGGCAATCTCCCATGGAAATTCAATCATATGAGCACCAACAACAACCACAATTTATTTCTAATGCACCATTAAGTTATCCTCCTCCATGGTCCCAGTCATATGTGCAACCTTACCCTAGCCCTTCTCTTTACCCTAGACCTAACCCTAATCCATACCCCAACCCTAGTTCATACCCTAGTCCATACCCTAGACCTAGCCTTAATCCATATCCTAGCCCTTATCCTAACCCTAATCGATACCCTAACCCTAGTCCATACCCTAATCCACATCCTAGACCTAACCCTAATTATAATTTAAAACCTAGACCTAACCCTTGTCCAAAGCCTAACCCCAATCCAAATCCAAATCATAGGCCAAGCCTTAACCAAAACCCTACCCCAAACCATCTTTTAAACCCTAATATAAACCATGAGGTTTCACAACAGTTTGGACCACCTATTCTTTCTGTTGATTCCGTTGTTGAACAAAATGCTACATCTTCCATGTTTGGAAAAAAAATGAATTTATAAACTTCCCCCATTACTACAGATCATTCACCCCCTCTAATTGGCAATTCAAAGAACACCAGAGGATAAGTCTTTCTGGAAATTGTTCTCCGAAATTTTGTTGAAACTCAAAAACGATAGAATCTTCGAACCACTTACCATCAACACATCTTATTTCCTCAACATTTGGAAAATCTTGCTACCATATCAATTAAAGCAACTGGTTTCTCATGCTTTTGTATGTCTTGAAGTCTATTCTTTAAAACTAAGTGTGAGTATAATTAGCAATTTGTTACGCACATGGCTTCATTGGAAGTACTGCTATACTTAAACGGGAGTCTTTAACCTCTTAGGGTAAAATAGGGTAGGAGAATAAATGAATAAAGCTGTTATCACGCTATTAGGGTTTGAATTTTAGATAGTTACTATTAAAACTACTTTTGATCAACATTAGTTTTGAACACACACATTTGTGACAAATCTTATTGAGTACAATTCACTCTAATACCTCATGATTTTGCAAAAGTAACCATGATTAATCGCTCTAGTAAGTTGTCATCTCGGATATACATTTTCAGTTTCCCTTAGAAGGTACTATTGGAAAGCCCCTATGGTAGACCAATCTTGTTAAGATAATAATGAGCTATTCAGGAGAACACTAGCATTCTTAACTCAAAGAATCTCTTACTCATTGTCCATGATATCTTTAATAAGTCTTTAGGGTAGAGGAATTAGCAAGCAATGATTAGTCATTAAAAACTTTTCAGACCATCATGTACTCTTAAGGAGTAGATCTGTCTCCCCACTTATTAAGAAACCTTTAAGGTTAATCATAATTAGAGCTTACAAATATTTAGAGAAGGATAGGAGGTCTCGTGATGAGCCGACCTACCACGGTCATGACATGTAACATGCATGACATTACTGCTACTGGTCACCAAGCCAGAGTAATGGCTTTCAACCCAAAAAGCTGGAAGACAGGAGGTCTCATCAAAAGATGGCATGTTCATACATATTACCTCTTGTGAGTGGCACTGCCATCAGCTGGTTACCAAGCTAGGACAGTGGCCTTCATCTAAAAGAGGAAAATAAGCTAACTCTGAATTTGTATATAGTAAGTGGGATGCTGAAATTTCGCTAGGTTAAAAGACATCCCTGTCAAGGTTATGGACACCTACGGGCAGTAGGGCCATATCTATGGTATTAAAGTTAACTGCATACTATGATTTTCTTGGTTATCCTTCTCTTTCTTGAAGACTTATTTTCTTGGGCAATAGTTCTAGGATGATTTGAATATGATGCTTTGAGTTCTATATTTCAAAAGTCAAGAATCTTTGAATGATGTGGTAACCTTAGTGAAGGTAATCCTTTGTACTAGATTAAGAAGAAATCTATTTTTGAATCTGGATGAAAACGTAATTTAGAGTGTTCAATAAAGAGGTTGCTGATTGGTATCATAACACACTTTAATTTCTATGGTATTTGAATTGATGAAATTCTCAAGGATGACTACTCACAAGGTGTTGATTTCTGATAATGTGTATTGATTGTAGTTGCCTCTACATGACCTAGGTACGAGATTGTTATAGTAGGTGCATAAATCTTTTGTTATTATTTTTGAAACTGCACTTTTTCAACAAAATTTAATTCTTATCATAAGACTTTGGCCAGAAAGAAAACAACGAATTCACTTGGGACAAGGTAACAGGTATGTACTACACTCTTTCTCCATAATGTCTACTTTCGGTACCTGATCTTGTTTTATCATTTCACATGGTTTTAGATGGTATTGTACTAGTGATGTTGTGGCTAATGAAAGAATTAAAATACGTCAGGAATCTTCATCTTTAATTTCTAAACTCTTTTTTGACATTTTCCCTGCCTTATTTCATTGTCTTAAAGGTTTTTCTTTCACGAGGACATGCAAGAAGTTCAGTGTGGGGGGATTTTGAGCCCCAATTTTGCCCAAAATCATGATATTTATAACATCATTATATGCTCGTACCTAGTGTTTTAATCATTATTTATCTGTTAATTAGAGGCATTTGGAGACAATAGCTATTAATTTATAAATTCTTGTTATTAGTTAAATTGATGAGTGTTTTTAATAAATTCCTTCTTGGTTGCAGGAAGGTTCGATGTAGGAATGCATTTGAGTATGAATTCACCAAATGCATAACAACAGTAGAAGGGAGAAGAAAGGAAGTATAATATAGGTTATCATGGCTCCCCTCCTACCTAGATCAGGCGATGCAGTCTTTTCAAATGTTTAACGCATGAATGCGGAGCTCTTCACTCTCACCTATGGAGCTATTGTGCGCCAGCTGCTAAATGATTTTGAAGAGGTCGAAGAAGTTAATAAATAGCTTTATCAAATGGATTATGACATTGGAATTTGTCTTATAGATGAATTTATAGCAAAATCAGATATTACGAGATGTGTTGATTTTAAAGGGACAACAAAAGCTATTGCAAAGTTAGGCTTCAAAATGTTCTTGGGATGAAATCAAGCGTAGCTAATTGGCATGAAAATGGGACTGAATGCAGTCTTATCCTTGAGGATAATCCTCTTGTAGACTTTGTTGAGTTACCCAAGACTTTTCAAGGCCTTTATTATTGTAATGTCTTATGTGATGTCATATGTGGAGCAAAAGAACTGTTGTTGACCTCCTCCATGCGTTGGGCTAAGAGATTTACTGAATGGGCACATTGGTTACTATCCTTCCACATTGATCATAGAACTTATTCACACTCGTTGATCGTCTTCGTGATTTTTTGATGAAGCATTTATGATTTGTTGTATTTCCCTTCAAATCTAATAAGAAATTATATATATATATATTCATGTTTCTCAGGGATTTGTGGTCATTGGTAGAAGCTAATAATTGATATCTAGATTCAACCTATTGCAAAAATCATATGATTTTTTATTTTTAGGAATTTTAGGATGTCTGCTTTGACTGAGGGGCTGCCAGATGCAGTTTCACTTCAGTGCCTAATGTGTGTGCCATTCAAATTTCATCCTCAACTCTACTTGGTTTGCTGGTCTTGGCATTCTGCATTACGTAGCACTGAGATTTTCAAAGCACATGATGAGGTAGGAATCACAAAAGAATTGATTTGTGTGAGCGCGTTTGATGCAGAAAATATATGGCAAGTGTTTGATCCACTCAATGATATTTGGACGACTCTCCCTCCATTGCCATCTGAAATCAAGCACTTGACAAACTTTGGGGCCGTGTCTGTATCTCGTAAGCTCTTTGTTCTGGGTGGAGGTAGTGATGATGTTGATCCAGGAACCAAAAGAGAAGGCAAATCCTCTACAGATAGGGAGGGCGATCCCTACTAGCCCAGCAGGGGTCTAGTAACAATCATCAAATGTTACAGCGCAAGTTCCTAGTTACGAATAAAAGACCAAAGATGGAGGCCTACCTAGAATCCAATGCTATGATCCGTAGAAGAGAGCGTTCCCGTTCCTCAGCCTCGGCAGATCACGATCCTCCCACGATCTCCGCGGATGGACACCTGCACATGCAAGAAACAACACGAATACAAGCATAAAATCCAAAATACGCAACTATATATCAGTCAGAAAGGATATAACTCATTATTAACATAAGTGAAAACAGAGTGGAACCATAACCGTAATCATTCATTAAATAACAATCGAAAGAGAGTACAACCAATGTTCTGACGTCACGGTCTCCTTCTGAAGGGTCCCCAGTCGTTCACGTCTCACAAAGCTCGCAAGGGAATGGGCAAAACCTCTCTTGAGTCTCTCGATGATAGTATCCTTACTTGAGTCGGCCTTATGGGAAGAAAGAGGGCTCTTACAGCACAAAGGCTCTTGGGAATTTGGAGATTCAAAGCTTAGGCACTTCAAGACTAGCTTGCCATGGAATTGAGCAGGCTTTTATAGATGGGGAAGGAGGGAGTTGGGATCCCTATTATTGTGGGATTGGCCCTATCAACAAGGAAGGTTCCATGGGAGGTGGCAAACCACTTTCCTTCCATAGAACCCCCGTAGCCAAACCTCCCAATTCAAGATAGGCAATGGTTTCTGAGTTTGTTGAAACACAACTTTTGCCATCTTTATTTAAAAAACACTTAAATTATCAAGTGCGACTCTCTTTGTAGTATTTTCCTCATTAGCGCGAGTGATGAATCGGCTTCCCGCTCCAATGCAAAAAGGGATGTTTTATAGTTTTTGCGGTAAAGAGATGTCTTAAGGGTAAATCTAAGCTCGTGTTTAGAGGAATGCATTGATGATGATTTCAAGGCATGACAATGTACACGTCACATAATGGGTCCTCCATTGTGTAGGACGGGGAATGGTAGGGACGGTGACAAATTACCGTGTAATAATGTGATCATGGTGGGATTTTCGCAACTGATGAGGTGTGGGCATATGATCCTATATGCAGAAAGTGGGCTAGACGAGCATCAATGTCGGTTGCTCGTACAATGCTTACTTGTTGTGTATTGGATAAGAGTATTATTGTTGCAGGTGGGTTCACCAATTCTACAAAGTATATTTCCAATGTAGAAATATATGATCGAGAGAAAGGTATATGGGAACCTATAGCTGAACTTCAACATTCTCATAATTCTACTTGCTGTGGTTTAGTATTTGAAGGGAAATTGCATGTATTGTGTAAGGGCCTTTCGAAAGTTTAGATATTTGAATCATCTGAGCAGAGGTGGAGAGTGGAAGATTATGGTTGGGCACCAGGGCCAATGGATATGCTAAAAGAAGAATTCTTTGTAGTCAATAATGGCTTCATTATTTGGCAACATAAACCACGAAATTTGAGCAAAGTCATCTGCACTGCACCTGCTTGCTTGTATAAAATAGGATTTGCAGTGATAGGATTGGGAAATGAACTTTATGTGATTGGTGGGGTCATTGGACCAGCTTGAAGCATGATGCAGGAGGCTTCATGGAGCACGAAAGTGTGGGCACAGATCTTAACAGATTGTGTTTCTCCCGACAAATTTTCTATCATTGAAATTATTTTGATGGAGATTCAATGACCAATATCACACACTATTCGGATGCCATGCATATATATGCTAAGATTTCATCTTCTAGTTCACAAAAAGGGGAGCGATCTCCTGAGTTCGCATTCTGTTGTAAAACTTATTCCTATTCCAGAAAAATAATCTTCCTGGCTAAATTAAAAGGCCAGTTTCGTAATTTGAATGTATATATAAGAATCGACTGGAGTCAATGGAGGATAGATAGAGTGATAAGCAGTAGTCGACCCATTAGAGGGTGTGAGTCTGTCAATCAGATAGGATGGGATCGATAGGAATACAAGGTAAAATTTCTCATATGTAAGCAAGATTTCTCGAATGTAAAGTCAAATTCCTGAAATATGGATCTGGCATCAAAGTTTGCAGGAGCAATGTAATGGACATAGGGACTATTATGTGAAAACTAGAATCTTTTGGCCTATGACTTTTATAAATCGATTTCCAAAGGATGTTTTAAATATATACATTCGCCTTCAATTTCTAAGGAGTAGTGTTGTGCTATGAGTAATTTCAAATTCGGTCTTTGATGTTTTAAGCAGTAGCGGGCTAACTCCAGGCGTGGGAGGGCCCACCAAATTTGGAGTTAAGCTTGATCGATAACGTAGGCAAATTAGTTGTGTGCGATTTTAACATTTCAGGTTTTGTGTGAAGGTGTGGTTCAACTCCAAAGCATCTCATTCATTGCAGCATCATGTTAGTTAATGGATTCAAGAAGTATTACTCCTTACATAATTAGAACAGATTTCAATACTTCTAATTTGAAGTATGGAATAAAAGCAAATTTTAGGTGCTTTGGATTTCAGTATGTTGATACGGTCATTTTAGAATAATAATTCCAAGCTTCATAATATAATGTTTTTGAATGTTTGCATATTTTGATTTGATTTGTTTGAATGTTTGTAGGATTTAATCATCATTTTATTTGTTTATGATTTGTTTATATCTCCCCGGACCTCATTTAATAATTGGATTTATTTTTTATTAGAATCATTATTTCTTTCATTGTATAATCATTTATTTATACGTTTGAGTGTGGATTTAATTATGCAGGTAGCAGTGATTAAGTTTTCATTATCGAATGGCACGAGTTTGATTTAGCTTTCGAAGAGTGGTTTGTTTTTGAATAATTTGTTTCACTCAGATTAAATTCTTTAAATAAAAGGCTTCCCATAGGTTATTTGCAATACTATTTTCAATAGGGTCTTTTTAAGTGTTATTTTACATGAAGTAAAGTAGTTGTCTTTTAACAATAGTCAGAATTGTTGCTTTTGTTAGTTTAGAATCTCGAATTTTTTATAAAGAATAGTTCTCGTTAGTTTAAGGTTTGAATTTATTATTAGGATGAAATTTATTTTGTTAATTTAAGTCTTGAATTTGTTATCAAGGGTAGTTAGTTTAAGGGGTGAATTTATAATGTGTGATCTTTTTGCCTATCTCAAGATTAGTTTCGAGTGTTAGAGAGGATTAATTAGATTATGGTTTTCAAGATATCATGGGAGATTTTAAAAGTAGAATTTAAGTGCGAGAATGATTGAGGATTGCCTCGAATTTCCTCATAGTTTAATTGCATTATGGAGTTTTCACTGAACGAAATTGGTTAAGTAGGTTTGATTTTCAAGATTGTTTGTTTTCTATAAAATGTGTGTTTCATTTTAGCACCTAGTTCATCATTAATAAGAAAAATCATATACTCTGACCATTAAACTCAACCAATATGCAGTAAAACTCGCATTTACGACTCCTGGATTGATAATTAATATTGAGAGGTTTAATCTGACACTACGCGCCAAACGCATGGTTTATGTGCGAATAGACAAAATACTTTGTGAGAACTATTAAGAATGTAAAAATTGTTATTGCTACCTATGCATGAACAATGCGATACAAAGAGGCATCGCTTAACTTGGCAAAGGAAATTAGTCATAGGTAGAGCTAGAGAAAGTGATAGTTTAGTCAAGATTCGTAACAAAAAGAAAGGCGCTTTTCATTGGAAGTATTCGTGATTCATATGTATGTTTATGTCAACCGTTGATTTGGGTGAGCTAATACAATCACATTAGTTAATTTATCACCAAAGCCAAATGTAGAAAATAGGTCGTAGAGATCAAAGAGTAATGATAGTTTGATACAAATTGCCACAAAGGAGGATTTAGAGTTGGTATGAAACATACTCTAAAAATTAATTTGACCATCATGTCAATATAGAGCCAATGTTTTGCGAAAGAGAAGTTAAAACTAGTTCCAAGTCATAAGACCCAAATTCTATGGAGGTCCTGGAGGCTAGAGTCTCGATTAGGCCCAAACACCATCATAGAGTTTTGTGATGTCATCGATAAAGACTAAGCTTGGCACCAATATGATTAGAAGCATCAAGTGGAAGTTATTGAGCTAGAGTTTCCAAACTAAGCTATCATAGCTTTTTTTCTTATAATAGGATGTTAAGATGTCTCTTTGCCAATATTTTTTCTTTTATGGGCATGAGTTTAAAGTGTAATATTATTTGTAATGGGATTCAAGTGTCAGCACAGTTGAATATTGACACTTGATTTCAAGGTGAGAACTACATTGGAAGGGAATATTATTGAATATACTACAGAAAATCATCAATCATTTTTTGAAGTAGAAGTATTTTTCAGTTTTGGGTTAAGAGGCAAACTGTTTAATAAATCCCTTCGTGGATCAAGATCGTGTTGATGGAGGAAACGTTTCTACCCTTCAATTTGGCCAACATGGTAGATTAAAAGCCTCGTGCTAAGGGAAGGATTTTGGGGGAGAAGATTACGTGTTGTAGAATGTAGGAAATATTTGCGATGAAAGGGAAAGAATGATGGAGTTCTAAATATTTCTGGGTAGCAGAAATTGCTCGTATATTTGTGGAATAGAGGGAGGGAAAGATGAGGGATATTTGAAGGAGGTGGTGGCCAACCTAGAGTTGGGGAAGGAAGGGTTCAGAAAAGGTGAGAATTCTAGTAGAGAAAAGGAAGCTAGAGAAAGTGAGTTAGGATAACCGACTCATGATGATGATGCCCATCAGGAATCAGTTAAATCCTAAACACTAAACCAAAGGATCAATATCATGGAGACGAACCCCAATACCCTTATAGATTAAGACATGAATTTTGTGATGAGTAAATTGTTCCAAGAAGACATTTCTTTGCCGAAAATTAGTACTCCACAATATAGCAACACTGTTGGTTCTCTTCCATCACTGCCCCTTGTGTTATTTTAAAATCTAGTAAGTTTCCTTTATACCCTTTCTAAGACTTCGATGTTTCACAACACTCACAAAGTACATATAGTTTGGAGTTCCTCTCGTGATACTTAGTAGAATTTGGTGATTTTTTCGCAATCTAGTCCAAACATGATTTTTTAATTTTTCCTAGTTCTACTCCAATGGTTGGTAGAATAGCGGGATCTTTTGCTCAATATCCTCATTTTTGGGAGTGCCCGCAACACCATCGATTAATTTTATTGATCTATTTAATATTGGTCTTTTGAGAATGACCTAATGATCTTTTGAGAATGCCGTGCGCGTGAAGAAACGAACCCATCATCATCGTTGACCCGCGAGGCCTATAAGGATCGGCAGGTTGATAAGGATCGCAATAACATTGGGTATCTGAAGGGTTAGTATTATTATTATTTCATTTGAAGCACTAGCCATGACGATGGGCTCATTTGCCTTTGCTTTACCTCTCATGTTACCACTAGCCTTGGTGGGCGCACAGACTACGGACCAATGTAAGTTCAGAAAGTCGCAGCGGGAAGTCCTTTCAGACCGTGGCTATTACAACGGCAAAATAATGTCGCGGACGCCTACGGTGGCAGCTACGAGACGGTTGCTACAAGACGGTTGCTGGGCCTAGGTTGAGGCGTTGTCCAATCTGCTCCTGTACAATTGCCCCGATGCCATCGGTGCTCAGGCTAATATGCTGAACTTCTGTTACGTCCGCTACGAGCAGAAGCAGTACCAGTTCTATTAGTATTCATTTTAGTATCTACTACTCTACACAGTTTTTATTTTATTAGTACTCATTTTAGTATCAACTACCCTACAACACTAGGCCATCTAGTATTCATTTTAGTATTAACTACTCTACAATATCAGGCAATTTGGAATGTAATTAATATTTCTATTGAATACTCATGGTAAAATAGAGGTAAATATTTAAAGTTAAGAATCTGTCATATAGTCATAAAATATTTTGATTTTGAAATAATGTATAATTTGATTTTTTGAAGTGTGATATTCATAATACATCGCATTGCCACATGTTCTTATTCACAAGTTAATAATATCCATGATAAACTGGTACAAAATATTCTGATTGTAACATAAGTTATGTCTTTTAGCATGTGTTATTGATAAGTCATGGTATTGGCACACTTTATTGTTACAAAGGCTATTTGAAAGTTAATAATATCAATGATAAAGTAGAGTGAATATCCATCATTAAGAATCTTGCCACATTATGATAAAATATTTTGATTGTGAAATAAGCTATGATTTTTTGACAAGTGGTATTGATAAGTCATGGTATTGCAACCAATCCTATTCACAAGTTTATAAAAAAAGCCAAAAAAACAAATTGAATTTTATTATTTTTATTATTTAACCTTTTATCATGAATTAAGGAAAAATTTAAATGTTTACGATTATCACCCACTTTAGATTAATTTTACCTTTTTATTTATTACTTTTAACTTTTGTTTATTACTCGTAGCTTTTTATTATTAATTGGCCCAAGATTTAAATGTTTACACTCATCACTGCGTTTTTATTACCTTAAACTTTTTATTTATTATTTATTATTTTTTCTTCATTACTTTTAAAATTTTATTATTCATTGAGACAATGTTTAAATACTTACAATCATCTCTCATCACTTTAAACTTTTTATTATTTTTTAATTGAACCAACATTTAAAATTGTTTACATACTTACATTACCCCTACACAACTACCCTACATTGGGTTGTAGAGCCCAATAATATGTTCAAAAAAATAGGGTATGAAATTTAAGTTACTATGTAATAAGTTAATTTTTGGGAACACTTTTATATATATCTTTATTGTTGTGTTTTATACTTTTGTATGAATGGTAACTTTAATATTGTGGATTAAGTTACGGTGGGGATAATTTGGTTATTGATAAATGTATATAACTTAAAAGAATGAAAAATAAAAAATAAAAATCATAATTATGCAAATAGACATGTCTATTTTGGAAAATGGTTTCTAAAATTTTGATTTAATTATCAATAATTATTTGGTTGACAGTAAGGATTTAACATCCATGGAATATTCTAAAATATTCTTAGTAGTTTACAAATCAAAGATTGAGATTTAACACAAAAGTAATTATGCCATTTTTTTTCTTTTTAATTAAATTGATTAATTAAAAAGATGTTATTTGAACAAGTGTCATATGAAGTGAGTTATGGTTTGTTGGGCATGTGGTATTAATAAGAGATTAAATGAAAAAACTTCTATATATAAATTAAGAAGAACCATGGTAAAGTAAGGTTAAATATCAATGGTTAAGAATTTTGTTCTATGTTTTTAAGTATATATGTTTAATTTATAAATAATTCTTAGTATAATTAATAAATAATAATAACAATAAATTTAAATAATTTTATAAGCTAGTTAGTTTTTATTATTTTACATATCACATAATATCTGGAATTCTTCTTCTCTCTTTGTCTCAGCCTCCCTCTCTCAATTTCCGAGAGGAACATCATCAAATCTCATTGAAATAGTTCTACAAGTTTTTTTTGTTGATGGAAACACTTGCCTATAAATATTTAATAGTTTATGTATGTCAATAATATTACATTGTAGTGTGTTAATCACATTATAGAAAGTATCCCTAATGAATCTTAATAAAAAATTATTATTATTATTATTATTATTTTTTATTTATTTATTTTTATTTTTATATATATATATTTTTGATAAAATTGAAATGAAAACTTTATAGACATGTTCATCTATAAAACATTATAAAAAAATCAAACTTAAACTAGTTCTAACTCTATAAAAAAACAGAATGAAATTGATCTCTTAGTTTCTTTTCTTTGCATCTAACTTCATTTTAAATGACTTGATTGCATCCACATGGCCATTGATCCTAGCCATAAAATGCATCTTCTCAATCATGCTAGGGTTCACCTTATATTCGATCACTATATCACATAGTAAATTTGGTGATTCACCTTCAAATTTTCATTATGGAAACATGTACAATTGAACAGGTTCCTAGGTATGTGTAACTATAAATTGAATTTTCCCTAGCATAGATATTTCTCATAAAAGTTGAGTAATAACTAAAATACAAACTCTAGAAACTCCAAAAACTCATTATTTTGGAGATTAGAAGGAATACTATTCAATCTTGTTAGAAAAATGATTGACCCTACAAATGAAACTAGTCCCAACAATAACCTTGTAGGTTGATATAATTCTCAAGCTCTTTAGTGATCATGAATATAGTTTTGATATTAATAATTCTAAATCTCTTCAGGTGATGATGAAAATATTGTGTTCTACCTCACAACTAAAATATTACTGAAGTATCTCAATATGTGTATTGTTTAGTGCTTTTACCACCCTTCACATTTTTCGTGCTTCTACCACATTTGATGTGTCTAACTAAATCACACCAAGAGAATTGAGTGGATACTTGTGTTAAGCTACCAACCATGTGGAACTGGCTTATCATGGAAACAAAAACTGGGCAAAGTTAGCATTTCCATAACATGTAAACAAAATGTAGATATTTAACATTTGAAAGTAATCCGAAAAAATTACAGACATAATTTCTTTAGAAACAATAAAATAAGGTTTTAGTCAAATTGTTCTAGTTATGTTTTGGTTTTTAGAAAGCTCAAATATGACAACTCACGAATCTGCAAGTGATTTAATATAATGTGAATAATTTAATTCCACAAATGACATATAAGTTGGAAAATGGTGAGTTAATTATCAAATTATTATGCACATGAAAATCACACATTAATCACTTATAATCACAACTAGAAATTTATGCCAAAGATAATAAGGGTAGTGTGGATGAGATTGGCCGAAAGTAATTATTATCACTGTCACAATTTTTTCATAAGTTTTTGTGAAAGACACTCAACAACACTAAATAAAATCATCTCTGATATATAAGGCAACAAATGGTTGGTTAACTCTTATGGAACTAAATATTCTAAAAGTAATACATTGGCTTGGGTGTGATTGGCCAATGGTAGGTATGTCTTTCATGTGAGTTTCAACCCTCACAAAAGAACCAAAACATTAGCTTTCCTACATAGGGCCATTCAAAAAATATTTTTATTTTCCTTTAAATTAAAAATCTCTTTTTTCACTTACCACACAATTATATATATATATATATAATTTAAAATATTTTATATTTTTCATTTCAACACAAAATTATATATAAATTCTACTCATATATATCATTTATATAATCTAAAAATAAATATAAAATAAAATAATTTTCAATCTTATCTAAATTTATGAATTAGAATATTATTTATATTCATACTCAATTATATAAGCGAAGGATGGAAATCAATATATATTTTTTTTATTGAAATTATCATTTTACCATATTTATAAATTGAAATATTGTTTGTACTCATAGTGAACATGAAATTTGATTTTTTTGAAACTATTATTTTATAATATTTATGAATTGGAATGTTGTTTATATTGTGGTCAAATTGTCCAAATTTGATATATTATTTTTTATTTATTTTATTAAAAATTGTAAATTGAATTGATATGAATAGTTTATATGCTAGAATATTTGTTAAGGTTTTGCAAAGAGGCAGCAAGTTATGTAGGTTTTACTGTAGGGAAAAATCCATAGTTAATGGTTAGAGGAATCTTGAGATCCATGCAAGCCCCATAGATGGGTGAAGAGTGAAGAGAGAGCGGGCAAGAAAATTCTAGGTGCACCTCCTCGGAACGGGACCTTTTCACAACACTTCTAGAGGAGCGCCCCCAACGTCATTGCATTAATTTCATTGATTTTATTAATATTTTTTATTTATTTTTTCAATTTATTTTATATTGATTAGTTTCAATATTCTTAGTAAAAAATTTAATCTAGCTTTTCAAAGAAAATGAACCGCAACTAATTCATAATACTTAATTCTAGTCTATTTATTTTAACAAAATGAGATACGTCCAATTCATAATACTAAATTCTAGTCTAGTTGTTTTAACAACATAAAATACATCCAATTTATAATCCTAAAATTTGATCCACTAAAATAAAATCATATTAAAAAATAATTAAAAATACAAAATGAAATATATCTATTTCATAATACTAAATTATACTCAATTGAATAAAAATGATATTAAAAAACAACTATCAAATTAATATTAAAATACCCTTATTTTATAATACAATCAAAATATATTTAAATAATAATACAATTAAAAGGTATTTCAATATTTTTATGATTTAAAATATAAATATAATCTATTACTTTAACAATACTAAAATATTCAATCCAAATAAAATTGTAAGTTCGCATTTATATTATATTAAAGAAAATAGCTACCAACCCAAAATGTAAGTCCTCCCATTGCCAAAGGAAAATGTCTTCCCAACGTGCACATGAAAAAATAGCTGGCACTGTACATCATCATTTAATCAGAGGACTATAAGGATCGGGAGTTTTGTCAACCCTAGAGACAGCCTTGAGTTGTGAAAGACCAAGGCCTAGGACATCTTATATAGCAAGGAGCATATGATATAACATGGAGAATTATCGTAACAAAGTTCTTGTGCTATCTTAGGTAAAATAATTTAAAGTTTAATTTGGATGGGAACCTAATACTCAAAATTCAAAGACAAAGAAAGCAATACTAGAAAGTGTAATTCTAATATAAATGTAATGCATGCTCAAAGACAACTTCATATAAGGAGTGGTTGGATTCTTAAAAATACTTCCCAAAGAGATGAAAAATCAAGGTATCGGGCTGGGAAGAAATATAGAGGGAATACTAATTGTTACCGAGATGAAATCCAGAAACAAATATCAACATGTAATGGGCTTATGATAATAAGAATCCACACATGACAATAACCTTTAAAGATAACATTCCATAAAAGCTAATATAGAAGAAGTACAGTTGAAGTGAAACACGAAACAACATATCATGCCTGAGCCATATTTAAAGTGCTAGACAGGTTTTAGCATAAGTATCAACTGTGATAAATTCATACTAGAACCAGTGAGCTACTCGCATTCCAGAACATGCTACAAGAGAAATGGATGTAACGAAATGAATAGTTAAGCTATAACACATAAGGAAGAGTTACAGACTGTAAAGCACAAAGACCAGAATCCTCATTAAAGATGAAACTCCTCATCACTGAGACCCAACGGGGTCTTCGCATTTATATTAAAGTTTCAACAAAATGCATACAAAATTCTTTCACAGCGTATTCTTCTGAAAATATGGAACCCTTTTTCCTATCTGGTTGCTGCTTATATAGAACTTTCAGAAACATGAGCGGGAAGATATTTTTGGGAAAAATATCTTCCTCGTGTGCTAGTAATCAGTTTGAAGTCTTAATAAAAAATAACCAAAATTCATGATGAGAGATGGAGCATATCATCATTTACAGTTAGGCTCACGACCGTTTCAAAACAAAATATTAAAAAAATGTCTTTAACAATAATTAAAATGCAGGAGTGAAATGTGAATTCCACTCGAAATTTAAAAGTAACAAAGTAAAGCAAAAGTAAAGGCCATTAGGGCCGAATCATGAGTTAACAATGTTCACTGGTGCGATGGAGTTGATGTGGTTGCTGACATAGGTGGCTAGAAATTTGCTGATGAACTGGCTGACAGGCTGGCATATTTGGTGCACCTTTGCTAACTGTCTACTGAAGGTTTAGGCATTGATGCGAAACCTTCCACTCTGATATAGGCTTCAGTGAGATCATCGAAATTTGCATCAGCAGGAATTTTGTGCTTCACTAGGTGCAGAAGGGCAAATTCCTGGCGGAGTGCTGAAACTATAGTCTCGGGTTTCAGCCGAATGGATTTATCTGAAAGTACATATGTTCAGTTCATCTCCTTCCTAAGACGTGCCTCATATGTAGGTAATGGCTGTAACACGGCAGGGGTAGGACCCCAGCATGATGGAAGCCCAACAGCTGCGATCTCGGCCCAAATCATTTCAAACCATTCTAAATTGGTCGCCACGTTCTCCAAGGTTCTTGAATCTATACTGCGAGCAGACTCCTTCTCAATTAGTTTTTGACATTCAACAACTTCCTTGAACCTGCTCATTATACCATGTTTCTCCACGTCTTCAGGTCTCAGCCCTTTCAAGAAAGAGATATAACTCTTTGCGTGCTGCATTCTGCTGGATGTATCAGTATTCCCCTCATGAAGCTTTCTTCTGAGATAAAGCATGGATGACTTTACCTCCTCAATGGATTTTAGAAATGCCCAATGCCATTTCACCTTCATGATGATCTGTGCCTAGATTATTCGTCTAGCTTCCATGAGGGTGATATTACCTTTCAGGCGATTATTGAGTTCGTCGATGGTTTTCTGTTGGTCTGCTTTCTCCTTCTCTCCTTGCTCTATTTCCTTTCGCATGTCATCGATTATCTTGGAGTTATCAGCCAAAAGAGCTTCGAGCTCACTGACTCTTAATCTCACTGTAGAGACTTGTTTCTCCAATGCATCATTTGTGGCCACTACTGTAGTCAGCTGTTCGAACAAAGAACTAGTCTTCGGTGGGGCTGGTGGTGGTGCACACATATGTGTATCCCAAGTTGTCTGTAATGCCTTTAGCCTGCCTTGAAGAACAACCATCTCTTCTATGATCTTTTCTTTTTCTTCTTTCTCTTTTGCAAGAGAATCAACCAAGTCTGCTCTATCTTTTTCAGCCCGGGCTAACTCGACTGTTTGTACATGATGAGAGGCTGGTATACTAATTTTGCCTTTCAAGGATGCAACTTCCTTCTGCAATTCCTCGATGAGGTGACGCTGAGGGTTGGATTCACCTGTCTCTTTTCCTTTAATCCCATCCTGGAGAGAGCGTATTTGATTTGTGAGGGCGCGAGAATTTACCTTTTCCTTTTTGAAATTATCCGTCACTTGGGTATGCTTGTTCTGCAACTTCTTCAAAGTGATCGTAAGCCACATCACTTCATCCTTTAGCATATCACCAAAAACCTGAAATATGTTGCATTTATTAATTGCTGGCACTTTTGACATGTCGACCACATACTCTAGCACTCTGTAGCTGGTAGTACTGGCATCTGGGTCCAAAATGGCCTCGGCCATGGCCATTACTAAATTTTCAGTGTCCAGGTTCATTGAGGCTGAAATTCTGGTGTGGTATTTCTCAACGAATCCTTCTAGCTCTGCCCGGTACTTATCTCTAATTTCTCTAGCTTTCAAGCTTCTTTCGATTGCGACCTGGGAAGTGTCAGCAGTAATAGCCTATGAGACCTTTGAGAAATCAAAATATGTAACACTATCTTGTAACACCTTGATTCCTGTCTTGCTCTTATTGGGTCTCCCATATGGTATTTCCTGTTCGAGCAACTGTTCTTCCCCAATAACTTCTGCTTCACTGGTCACTGTTTTCTGCCTTTTATGGGGGGGAGAACGTGCTCCCGATGTACCTGCCTCCTCTGCTTCTTGACCTTTTCCAGCTTCTCTTTTTGAAGCTGCATCTGCCTTTTCCCCTGTCACAGATGAATCTGTCTCCATCTGTGAAAGAAAAGGGCAATTTTCAAGATTAGCCCGCCATTCTATGAAAGGCCTCTTTCATGCACATAAGGAGTTGATTTGTTCCTTATCCTTCTGTTAGAGATGATGCCCCTAGGATTGTAGGGCCAAACCTTCCCTTGTCTCAAATCCATGTCTTGAAGCATCTTCTCAATGATAGGGAGGGTGTGCCTTGAATTGACAACAAAAGGGCCAATGGTAATGGGAAGTCTAAGGATAAACCCCTTTTTTGCAGGGATGAAGTGGAGTTGGTCAGATTTTAGGGTCTGTCGAATGTATTCCAAAGCATAAATCCGCCAAGCAGAGAACACGGGCAACTAATAAGGGGGGAACTTTGGCTCCATAAACTCGGATTTCGGTTTAGTTATCAAACATGTACTAATCCCCAGTACTTTGGGCTTCACTATACTGTAACCATCTCTTCATCTCACGAAAAACCCTAGGTGAAGGAGAGTCGTGGATGATAGTGTAGGCAATAGGCATGAACTCATTTAGAAACCTAGAATAGCCCATCCCATTTGGTAACTGATGTGTTACAAAGCTCCAGTCGAAAATTGGTCTGGGATGAGAATTTACCTTGTACACCTTATCTAAACCCAAACCCTCAAATTTATCAGCATGCTAAAAAATGAAGAGGTAGAAAACCATAGAGAAAAAGCAGAAGCGACCAGTGTCTGAGAGTTCTTGGAACTGGGTCTGAATGGTGGAGGCCAGGAAACCAGGTATGTCCAGAACAACCCCAGTTTGAGACATTAACCATAAGAAAGCAACACATCCCCTAAAGGTTTCCCCCAAACCATCCACACCTAATAAACCTGCGATGAGAGAAAGGATGGGTTGCACTTCTTCTTTGAACAGACTCAAGGGGAAAGGCTCTATGGAAGGAAGGGATGTGGTTTGGTCGTCAGTTATGGAGGCAATGAAATCACCTTGCTATTCCCATGGAAATTTTGCAAACTGAGGGGTCAGAGTAATTTCACTAAAACTGATTTAGTTTGCATTAGTGGGAAAACGAAAGGATTTTCTGATAATATCGGGGGAAAGAGTGAATATCCTGTTCCCTTGAGCTGAGAGAAACATGCCCCGACGTTCGTCATAGGCATCCCTGAGCCAGCAGATAAACTCAACCACTGGATAAACTGGAGGGGTAATTTGATGATACAGACCCGATAGAACCACCCGATACCTATCCCTATTTTCGACATGTCTCCTAAAAAGTTAGGTTTGATACTGCTGATGGGAAATGGATACTGCGGGTCATAGATTTCGGCTTGCAGGTCTAAGAAAGGTTCAAACCCTGGAGGATTTCTGCGTTCACAGACTTGAGGAGTCTCTGGCTCTGACTTCTTAGTGGTGACCTTTCCCATGACTAATATGAACGTTTATGCAAAAAGGGAAACCGTAGGGAAGGTGAGGGACAATACCCGTACGTAGTAAATTCTCTTGGGAAAGCGACGCAGGGGGTACCGACAGTGACTGGGTGGACCTGGCACTGGGCTCCCACCTTAGTTTATACCGTAGTCGAATACCTAAAATTTTACTGCAGTAAAAGACGGGGGGACCGTTATATAGAACTGAGTGTTCTTGGGAAAAGGTGGAATGGTGAAGCAAGTGGGATAAGCATCGTAAGGACACTGACAATGGAGCACACGGCATATAGGGATTAGGTTTTAAACTGCAGGTAGGTAAACACCTGGGAGCTGGGTTAATACCTGCACGGGCTCTCAAGAATATATCCAATAATTTACCCTACCTTTCCATCGTGATGTTCTCTGCCTCAAAACACACCTTCGTGGAATGTGAATTACGTACACACTGGCTAAGACCTTACTTTACCATAACCCTCGCCTGTGTCAACCATCGTGACACGTCATCAGTTTACGGGGCAAGGCTTTGCCTCACCTCCCACCCGTGAACCCCTGGTGTAATAACAATTTTGCACCTCATGAATCTCTTGCCAGCGTATATAAAGTGAATGCGAGCCCTGTTTTAATATTCTTCCCCTTTATACCTTACATATCTTTGCTTGGCTAATTTTCAGAACCTTTATGTCTTTCCACTCCCTTATAGACATGCGCTTATTTATTTGGCACGTGACTTAGCTTAGCGTTGTTTCTATTTAGCCATCTTTAAATATTCACCGTGAGTAATGTTATTTGGTGCTTTGCTCCTCATGGCTAAAATAAAAAATGTTAAAGGTAAACTATATAATCAATGTGAGGTTGATAAGGATGTGAATGAATCGTTAGTATTATGATAAAGTAGAGTGAATATCATGATTAAGAATTTTATCATATTGTGATAAAATATTTTGATTGTGAAATAATTATGGTTTTTGGATACATGTTATTAATAAGTCATCTTATTGTAGTAAATTTTATTTACAAGTTGATAACAAAAATTGAATTTTATTACTTTTATTATTTAACTTTTTATCAAGAATTTAGGGAACATTTACATGTTTACACTCATCACCCACTTTAGATTAATTTTACCTTTTTATTTATTACTTTTAACCTTTTGTTTATTACTCATAACTTTTTATTATTAATTGGCCCGACATTTAAATGTTTACACTCATCATCACCGGGTTTTTATTACCTTAAACTTTTTATTTATTATTTATTATTTTTTGTTTATTACTTTGAAAATTTTATTATTAATTGAGACAATATTTAAATACTTACAATCATCTCTGGTGACTTTTAATTTTTTTTTTTAATTTTTTAACTGAGCCCATATTTAAAATTGTTTACATACTTAGATTACACCTACACAACTATTCTACATTGGGTTGATTGTTTACATACTTACAATACAAGTAAACAATAAAAAAGAATAAAAAATATTGTGGATTAAGTTGTGAATAGACACGTTATTTTGGAAAATGGTTTCTAGAATTTTGATTTAATTATCAATAATTATTAGGTTGACAATAAGGATTTAACGTCCTTGGAATATTCTAGAATATTCTTAGTAGTATACAAATCAAGGTTGAGATTTAACACCAAAGTAATTATTCTATTTTTTTATTTTTAATTAAATTGATTAATTAAAAAGGTGTTATTTGAACAAGCGTCATATGAAGTGAGTTATAGTTTGTTCGGCATGTGGTATTAATAAGCCATGGAATTATAACAACGCCTATATTTAGATTAAGAATGGCCATGGTAATGTAGGGTTAAATATCTATGGTTAACAATCTTGTTCCATGTTTTTAAATATATATGTTTAATTTATAAATAGTCCTTAGTAGAATTAATAATAATAATAATAACAATAATTTAAATAAAGTTATAAGCTAGCTAGTTTTTATTATTTTACATATCACATAATATCGGAAATTGATCGACCAAATGTGTAGACGTGAAGAAGACACTAACCATTTAGGGGGAGATGATCAATAAATTGTTGTGGATATTTTATTGGAACAATTCATCACAATAGAGATGATATAATACTATAATATTTATTATGAATGTTAATTCATTTTAGGTATCATATTTTTTATTTATTTTTTGTATGCTTAAAAATAAATTAGCTAAAATGTGAGTAATGTGGAATGAAAAAAATTACAAACACCAACCAAAATAGGCACCTTTTTTCCCTTACATATTTCTTGGAGAAAACCTAGTTATAAGGTGTGGATTTTTTGCTCTATGTTCTCTAGTATCCAAAAATGTGCATATACAAAAAAATATGCACTCGATATGGAGTTACCTACAACCCATGGATTGTAAAGATGCTACGAAATCTTAAACCACTTTTTTTCGCTCTGAGTACCCACTCCTAGTTTATTTTGTCAAATATGGAATAAAATACAAGAGCATTTAATGAAATTCCTAATCCTCCTATTGGTCTAGTACTTAATATAACCTGATAACCAAATAGGGGCAAGGTTTTTGACGCAACCTCAAAATTTGTTCTCGCTCATCCCCTTGGCTTCTCCATCCTTGATTCATGATTATGTCCCATTACTGCACACTCCTCCCAGAGTTATATTGGTCGACACTATATTCATAGCTTCTCTAATGTATTTGAAGCTCACTTGGCTGGGTATTAAAACCTATAGCGGTCATTTTTCTCAAAGCATGCTTTTAAAATTTCCCACTAGTGCTTAACCTCAAATCCTTTTTATTACTTCGTTTAGGGTGTTATGGCCTTACCTTCCTAGACCGAAATAACCTTAGTGATAGACATAGTTCCCCACCCACAAAATCAAAACAAAAGGTGTAATGTAATTGTTTGACAACGTGGCCTCGATCTTCTGTATTATTGAGGGGTCCACCCCTTGTTTGGTCTCATTCGGGATATTCAGTAATTCAAGAATCTAATCTAACTTCGGGAGTAAAAGCCTTTTCGAGGCTCGAAATACTTTAAGGGTTCAACCATATTTACTTGTTAAACTTTGTTTTGGGGCCCAAACTTTTTATTTAGTTGGATCTCGAAGTTTTTAGACCCCATATTTCCAGACTAGGAGCCATTGATTGAAATGACCATGCAAATTGATTCATCTAGTTATTACACAGTTAAAGCGCATTGAGATAAGTTAAAAGTAATATAACAGTCCAATCCATGTTAGGGGAAGTTATAAATGAGAAATATTATTATGAGTCCCTAAATAACATAAAAATTAGTTATGATTTAAAGAAACTTACTTCTTAAAGGATAATGAAAGTATGAGAAGATAAAAAAATAAGTATAAATAAATGTTTATTTTAATAAATGAATGACAATAGCCTATTACAATTATCATAACCATGAATAAGATTGAATGGTGAGATGAGTATAAAATATTAATAAATTGATATATAAAGTGAATATGTGGACGTTTCTCAAACAAGTGTAAGAAATCAACGCGAACATGATGGAGGCTTTTGGAATTAGGAAATTGTAATGATAAAATAACTTAAAACTTTCAGGATATATTGTAACTAAATAAAAAAATGGTAAGTGGTTGTGGAATAACATAAGTCATGTGTGTAAAATACTTCATATGTGGAAATAAAAACAAACTATGTAGACTAATGAGGAAACACCTAGCATAAAGTGTTTGAATAAGTGTTGTGGGAAAAATAAACTACGTAGACTAATGAGAAAACACCTAACAAAAAATGTATGAAGAAATAACACAAAGTGTATGTAGAAATGTTGTGAGCAATTCTATAAACAAACTTTAAGAAGAATTATGTATAATTGATTAAACAAGTGAGTGTTGACTAAGGGAACTCACTTGAAGATGATGACCCCGAATGTGTAAATGGGGACATAAAAAACACATTCCCACATGAATTTTTGTTTGTTCCTAGGAATGCACAGGTGTCCCTTAGGTGTCTAGGTTGAAAAAGGGCTAAGATGAAAAATAAGATGCTATCTTGGCATGGTTTAGAAGATTTTGCGCATCCTTAGGAAATTTAAATATGCAATTTGAAAACCATATTTTTGTGCAATATAAAAACCTTAGCTTAGTCGAATTCGAAAACCCTATTAATGTGGAATGTTGAAATTCCAATATACTAAGTTCAAATTCGAGTGCATCATTGGAAAATTAAAGTAGATAAACCATATTGATCGTGTATCACAAGTTCAAAATGTTTGTTGATGAAGATTTAAATGGAATCTAAAAGCCATAATAATGTGGAATTTCATTGAATGGAATTGTATGGACGAAATTGTTGTTTATATAATTGTGACTAATTTACACTCAATACTCCCTATCTTCCTGTTTCCGTTTACATGTTTGTTTATCTCTCTGTCGTTCTTCTTCCCTTTTTGTCTCAACCTCCATTTCTCAATTACCCACAGTAGCATTTTGAAATCTCATTGAAATAGTTCTATGAGTTTTTTTTGTTGATGGAAGCACTTTTCTTAAAATATTGAATAGTTTATATATGTCAATAATATTATGTTGTAGTGTGTTAGTCACATTATAAAAAGTATCCCTATCGAATCTTGATAAAAATAAAATAAAAAATTGTTTTTTAATATTTTTGGATAAAATTGAAATGAAAACTTTATAGACATGTTCATCTATAAAAAAATAAAAAATCTAACTTAAACTAGTTCTAATTCTATAAAAAAAACAGAATCAAATTGATCTATTAGTTTCTTTTCTTTGCATCTGACTTCATTTTATATGACTTGATTGCATCCCCATGGCCATTAATATTAGTGATAGAATGCATCTTCTCAATCATGCTAGGGTGCACCTTATAGTCCATCACTATATCACATATTAATTTGGGGATTCACCTTAAAAACTGCATTATAGAAACATGTACAACTGAAGAGGTTCCTAGGCATTTGTAACTACAAATTGAATTTTCCCTAGCTTTGATATTTCTCATAAAAGTTGAGCAATAAATAAAATACAAACTCCAAAAACTCACTATTTTAGTGATGAGAAGAAATACTATTCAACCTTGTTATAAAAATGATTAACCCTACAAATGAAACCTTGAGTCCCAACAATAAGTTTGTAGGTTGATATAAGTCTCAAGCACTTTAGTGATCATGAATATAGTTTTGTTATTAATAATTCTAAATCTCTTCAGGTGATGATGAAAATAGTGTGCTCTCCCTCACAACCAAAATATTACTCAAGAATCTCAATATGTGGATAGTTTAGTGCTTCTACCACTCTTCACACTTTTCGTGCTTCTACCACGTTTGATGTGTCTAACTAGATCATACAAATAGAATTGAGTGGATACTTGTATTAAGTTACTAACCATGTGCATTGGCTTATCATGGAAACAAAAACAGGTCCAGGTTAGCATTGCCATAACATGTAAACAAAATGTAGATATTTGGCTTTAGAAACTAATCCAAAAAATTACAGACAAAATTATTTAGAAATAGTAAAATAGGGTTTCTAGTCAAATGGTTCTAGCTATGTTTTGGTTTTAAGAAAGCTCAAATCTGACAACTCATGAATTTTCTAGTGATTTAATATAATTTGAATAATTTAATTCCACAAATGACATATAAATTGGAAAATAGTGAGTTAATTATCAAAATATTATGCACATGAAAATCACACATTAATCACTTATGACGAGAACTATTTGTAGTTGAAATTTATGCCAATATATATATATATATATATATCATATTCATACTTCTATTTCAATTCCAAAAATTATATATAAATTCTACTTACATATATCATTTATAACATCTAAAATAAATATAAAATAAAATAATTTTCAATCTTATCCAAATTTATGAATTCTTAAATATAATATAATATAGATGTATTAATCTTAAAAAAAAAATTGAAATTGTTATTTTATAAAATCTACGAGTTAGGATATTATTTATATTCATATTCAATTATATAAGTGAATGATGGAAATCAATAATATATTTTTTTAATGTAAATTATCATTTTATCATATTTATAAATTGAAATATTTTTTGTATTCATAATGACTATAAAAGTGAATAATGAAAATTGATTTTTTTTAACTACTATTTTCTAATATTTATGAATTGGAATGTTGGTTACGCTAAGGTTAGATTGTCCAAATTTGATATATTATTTTTTATTCATTTTAATAAAATTTAAATTGAATAGATATGACTAGTTCATATGCTATAATATTTGTTAAGGTTTTGCATGGGTAGAAAGATGTATTGCTACAGAGGAGTCCACAGTTAGGGCTGAGAATCTGTAGTAATACTCCAGTCTCTGCTTCTCATGCATCTCTTATGATGCAGTGAAGAAGAGAGATCTAATCGAATAATTCATATATACACTTACCTTATGATGCATTCACATTGTAAAAGTTTTAAAAAAATCATAGAAATTAACTAAACTATAACTTTATTTTAAATGTAATAATCAATAATAATTACAAAAATAACTACTACATGAGTTAAACATATGTACATATTTACATTTTAGAAAAAACATGTAACAATATTTTTAACTATGGAGATTCATCTCTACTTTACCATGGAGAATCATAACTTGTACATAGATTTTGTTACAGATACCATGGTTTATTAATGCCACATACCCAAAAAACCATAAGTAACACTCATATGACCATGTTCATATGATATTTCTTTAATTAAATAATTTAATTGAAATATAAAAAAAATTGATGTTTCTTGAGATAAATCTATGTAAATAATACTAAGAATATTTTATAGTATTTTGTGGAGGTTAAATTCATACCATTAATATAACAATTATTGATAATTAAATTAAAATTCTTTTTTTTTTTAATAAACATACATATCTATATAATTATATAGTGTTTACAAAATATTATGTAATATTTACAAACTAAATTTGAAATTAACCATTAATATGAAAGAGAGACAAATATACTCATAAATCTATTGTAAAAATAATTTTAAAATGGAAAGAAGAAATTATCTAAATTTATTATTTCATCTCCTAAATGAAACTGCTCAAATGTGTACTAACAACTTCTAAAATAAAATATGCAAATCTTGTTTTTCATGTATCTATACACTAAAACATAACACACAAATTGATGGAAAATAATTCACTTCTATCTAAATTGTTACTCAACCATTTACTTATGTTTAAATTAAATTTCACCTAACCAACAACTTTGTACATTTTATTACTTTTTCAAATATGAAAATGAAAAAACTACTGAGAGTGCTCATATCGAACTTCTCATGCTGTGGAATTCATCATATAAATATTTGAAGGATCATTTCAATATTAATAATCCTTCTAGATAAATAATAGAGATATCAAAATTCCTATGAAATTCATCATATAAATATTTGAAGGATCATATAAATATCAATAATCCTTCCAGATAAATAACTCTGTTTTTTCAAAGATGGAAAATTATGGAATTAACTAAATAACCAACAAGAGGGATTGTGATTTCGAGCTATCAAATAAGTTATTTATTTTTCTACATGTATTAACTTTCACTTAAAGCTTAGGGATGGTGATTTGAGGCTATTAAATAAGTCATTTGTTTTTTATATGTATTATCTTTTAGTTAGAAGTGCATTCAACATGCTCCGAATGGAAAAAAAATATGGAATCAAAATATTTGGTGCGCAATGATTTCTTGCTTCTTTCATATTATTCTTTCATCCAGCAGTACAAGGAAACTATCATAAATAGTTAAAAAAAAACCACAGAGAAGTGAAAGGTCTCATAATAGAAAAATATGTTAATCACAATCCTTTGGAGATCCATTATTCATTGCTTCTTTCATGTTATTATTTCACCTAGCGGTATAAGGAAACGATCATAGATTAGGACCACGAGAGAAGCCTCTGAGGATCTGGATACTTGGGGACCTCAAAATGTAAATGAGATTATTTCTCTCCAGGGGGCCACCTTGCTTTTGAATTAGAAGCAAAAGAACCAAATGGGCACCATCCAAAATATAAGCTCTGTTTCCTCTAATGAGTAGAGTTTTCATGAATTTGGATTCACCTTTCCTTGTGTGTTAGTACACCTTTTTTAAAAGTACAAAAACCTAATGCATTATCAACAAAAAGGATATCAATATATGATTACGAGCAATCCTTCAAAATCGTGTGTGTATAAAATAGTCTCACAGAAAAAATGTTAGGCAAATAAAACAAAGTCCCACAGAAAAAGAAAAGAGTGGTTATACGCATGTCTTAGGCCAATAAAATAAATTGCCACAGAAAAATAAAAGAGTGGTTATACCCATGGCCACTATGAGGGTACTTGTATTCTAATCCCCAAATTATATTCTCTTGGATGTAATAAAAAACTGTGACCAAAGGAGACATTAAAATATCAAAAGGAGTATTTTTTTTTTAAGTATTTCAGATTTATCTTCCTCATCGAACTCGCCTGCACAAAAGGATTTAAGGACAATTTATTGTTGTATATTCCAAATTCACATTAATTAGGTGGCTTCAAAATTGAGAGCTACATTGAAAACATCAGCAAAAGTAATACGTGTAACCATAATTCATACAACATAGTGAATCCTCATATAAGAGACCAAATATTGAAGAAAAATACATACAAGCTCACTAGAATAAGGAAAAATACATAAAAAAACAAAAACAAAATATAATCCATATGAAAATATTGAGTATTCGATTTCCATAAACTAAAGGAAACGATGGACTGCAATTCGACCACCCTTATAGCTTCATTTTTTTTGTTCTATCCTCTGCCAATTCAAATAGATTTTTCATAGTTATGAGGTGGCCATTTCTATGTGTAAAAATGCACCAGATATGGGGGAATGGGGAAATTGGATGAAGGGTAGCGGACAAAAATTTCACAATTTGAATGGCTTTGTGTGGCTGTCGCTACAAATTTTTGTGAACTTGATATTTTTTTGTGAGATGTGGGGATAATGGGGTAATTGGGAAAGGTAACCAGGAATTTTAAACTGAGTCTTGAGTGTCCAAACCCTCAAACATTCGAATAAAACTGACGGTAACTAAGACGAAGGGAGTTATTGGCCACATAGATAGGTCCAACTAACCGGGTGGGAAGTATCCACCACATCCACAACCATATCTTCCCACAGGAAATCAATCTGCAACAACACACAATTTCTCAATCCTAGTGAGTGCATCAGCTGCCTTGTTCTCTTGGGTTACAACATCTGACCCTTTTGCAAGAATGCCATTACTATTGTTCCATCCTCTATTGTTGCAATGTTGAATACACTTACTATTGTTCCATCCTCTACTCCACTACCCATACAAATTTTAGTATCAAGTACTTTACAACACTTGTTTGCTTCATAATGTGTGGTGTCTATGTGTCTTTTTCAGAAATAGTTTGAAGTGATGTTTAAAAATGTCTATGATTATGTTAGAGATTAATCTACATAACAAATCCATTTCTATTAAAGAATCAGTTCCTGAAATTAGTTAGGAATTAGTTTCAAGTTTAACTGTTTCTGAATGTATATATATATATATATATATATATATATATATATATATATTTCCTCCCTTAATGAAAATCGTTGCTTCTGTGTTCTTCTGTGTTCTTCTCTCCTCTCTTAAATCTTTGATGGTATTAGTGTAGGTTTTTCTGAAATCCTAGTTAGCATCTCCATTGCTTGAGAGTTGAAGTAGAGTAATTTTTGTTTGAAGTTACCTGCTTGATTGCTTGAGAGCTAAAGCAGAGTCCTCGTTGTTTGAAGCTGCTGCCTGATCTTTCACTGTAGAGTGCTTTTCAACTCTAGAAGCTGCCTGCAAGTTGTTGTTTAAAGCTGCTGCAAGACGTTGTTTGGCGTTGCGTACTTCAAGGAATTTTTAAGCCCTTAATTGAATTTAGCAGTCGAAGGTGCATGCTTCACTTCTTTAATAGCTTTTGTAACCTGGCATTTACCTTCTTTCAAAAGTTTGTATATGTGATGATCTTGTTGGATCAAAACTCTGCACGGTTTTATTTTTAGTTGATTGGTTTGGCTTTTTAGCCTATAGCAAAAAGGGATTGATCCAATGTATATTAATGAGGATGTTTAAAGGAGAGGAATGAGGATGTTTGATGTTGGTGTTAATCTTCAATGATGGGATTTATAAAATTAAGGAGTTGAAGTTAAAAAGAGTTAAAAAAAATATAGTTTTTAATCACCTTCATCCAAAGTCTATTTGTGCTATCTATTTGGAAGAGTTTTAAAAAGAGTTGTTTTTAGATTTTTTTTATTACTTCAAACATGGCCTCGAGAAGTAAATTTGTAATCCCTATGCCTCTATTTAGTGGGAATAAGTATGATTTTTGGAGCCTTAAAATGAAATAAGGCTTACAAGGTTTAGTTTGTTGGGAATCAATAGAATTGGGGTTCACAGAACTTGATGCAAATGCAATTGCTGGAATTAGTGCTGCTCAAGAAAACAATTTGATGAAATTAAACAGAAAGAAGGTAGAGCGAAGTTGTGCATTTTAAATTCATTAGATGACTCTATTTTTCCTAAAATCACTACTGTTAAAACTTCTAAATCAATTTGGGATATACTTAAGGTTTCTTATCGAGGAAATGATAAAGTAAAAATAGCAAGATTACAGACTCTCAGAACAAAATTTGAAACACTTAAAATGACTGAATCAGAAACATTGATAAGTTTATGACTAAATATATTGGTGTTGTTAATCATCTTCGAATAAATAGTGAAGAAATAGAAGACCAAATAATTGTTGAAAAAGTTCTTCGATGTTTGCCTAAAAAATTTGACATGATTGTTACTGTTTTTGAATCGAGAGAATTAAAAATAATATCTGTGGAATAATTAACTGGTTATTTGTTGGCTCATGAAGCAAGAATTAGTTTAATGTCAGTAATTTAGAGCATGATTTCAAATCTAAAGCTTCTATGGATAGAGGTAGAGGCAAAGGTTTTCGTGGCAAGAGAGGAAAAGGTATAGGAGAGTCTTAGTCTGATGATATATCACAGGTAACTCAAACACATTTAGAGCAGTCTCAAAATGATCATGGTCGTAGGTGGATAGATAAATATAAAATTCAATGTC
Source organism: Pinus albicaulis (assembly GCA_034641835.2). Classification (NCBI taxonomy): domain Eukaryota; kingdom Viridiplantae; phylum Streptophyta; class Pinopsida; order Pinales; family Pinaceae; genus Pinus; species Pinus albicaulis. Next base: position 118,393 of record JAXQQM020079674.1, on the reverse strand, counting down.
ACTACTGCAAAAAATATGGCCATTATAAGTCTGAATGTCGAAAGCTACAGTATGTTTTCAGTAAAAACAAAGCCAATGTCACAAACACTAAATGTGAAACATCAGATGCTTTAGTTTTGGCATGCCAAGTGACTGTGCAAGTACCTAATAAATATGTTTGGTTGGTTGATAGTGGATGTAGTAACCATATGACTTGTCATAGTGATTTGTTTTCACATATTGATACATCTTTCAGTTACTCTATTGGTTTGGGTGATGATCTCCAGGTTAAAGCTTTAGGAAAGGGTGTTGTACCTATCTTAACCAAACAAAATGTTGTGAAGAATACCTATGATGTTTATTATGTACCTAATTTCAAGCATAATTTGTTGATTGTTGGTCATTTAGATGCACATGGTTATGATGTTAGCTTTCACAACACTACTTGCACGATTTATGATAAGCTCTTGTTGCAAAGATTCCTATGACATAGAACAGGTTGTATCAATTAAAATTGAAAAGTGAGAATTTGTATGCACATAATGTTTCAATGCCCACTGACTCTAATTTGTGGCATTTGCGATATGGTCATTTACCTATAAAAAGTATGAGTTTTTTGCAAAGATATTTAATGGTGAAAGGTTTGCCTTCTTTGTCTGATATATCTCTTACTGTACAAGTTGTATAATGGGTAAACATAAGCGAGATAGTTTTGATTCAACCTCTAATAGAGCCAAAGAACAACTAGAATTAGTGCACATAGATTTCTGTGGTCCAATGAAAGAAAAATTAGTTGCTGACAATCTCTATTTCCTTACTTTTATTGATTATTTTAGCAAGAAAATTTGGGTGTATTTCATCAAATACAAATCTAAAAAATTTTCCAAGATTAAAGAGTTCAAAGCTGAGGCTGAAAAATAGAGTGGCAAGTTTATTAAAGTTCTAAGGTCTAATAAAGGAGGTGAGTATGAATCTAACGAATTCATTGATTTTTGCAAACAACATGGTATTAAAAAACAAACGATGACCAATTATAATCTGTAACAGAATGGATTTGCATAAAGAAAGAATTAAAAAATTATGAATATGGCTCAAAGTTTGCTTAAAAAACGAAATTTGTCTAAAGATTTATGGCTTGAAGCAATTGCATTTTCGGTATATATTTTAAATAAATCGCCAACTTCCAGTGTTCAAAGTTTTTTACCAGAAGAAACATGGAGTGGAAAAAAGGTAACTGTTTCACACTTTTACGTATTTGGTTGTATTAATTTCACTCATGTTCCGGAAAAATTGAGAAAAAATCTTGATGGTAGGAGCGAAAAGTATATTTTTATATGATATAGTGATCAATCTAAGACATACATATTGTTTAATCCTTTAACTAATAAATTTGTCGTAAGTCGAGATGTGAAATTTCTGGAAGACAAGTCTTGGAATGAAATGGAGAACAATACTTTTCCTAATCATTTTATTTTGTTAGATGAACATCAAGCACCTGCAACAAGCACTCCAAGATTACAGGTTCAAGACAAAACTAGTAGTAGTTCATCAAGCAGTAGCAGTTCATCATCTTTTGAGTCTGATTCTAATAATCCTAAAATGAGAAACTTGCAAGTGGTATTTATGCACAAGTTGATATTGATCATATTGTAAATTTTGAATTTCTTACATTTCAACCTACTTGTTTTGAAGAGGCTATAAAGGACAAAGAATGGGTAGACGCTATGAATAATGAAATAGATGCTATTGAAAGAAATAAAACTTGGGATTTGGTTGATTTACGTGATGATAAAAATTCTATAGGTGTCAAATGGGTTTTTAAAACAAAGTTAAATGAGAGAGGTGAAGTTGATAAGCACAAAGAAAGATTAGTTGCCAAAGTTTTTTCACAGTAACCTGTAATAAATTATGGTGAAACATTTGCACTTGTAGCAATTAGAATTGATACTGTTCGATTTGTATTAACTATTGCATCACAAAGCAGGTGGCTGATTTACCAAATGGATGAAAAGTATGCTTTTTTGAATGGTGTTTTGAATGAAGAAGTGTATGTTGATAAACCACCTAGTTTCAAAATAAAAAATCAAGAGCATAGGGTGTACAAGTTGAAGAAAGTGTTGTATGGCTTGAAACAAGCTCCAAGAGCTTGGTATAGCCGAATGGACCATTACTTGGTGAATAATGGTTTTAGAAGGACCGACCATGAGCCCACTTTGTATATCAGGAATGATCATCAAGGTAATATTTTGATACTGTGTCGTTATTTTGATGACATCATTTATACAGGTAACATGCAGTTAGATGAATTTAAAGCTACAATGAAAAATGAATTTGAAATGAAAGATCCTGGATTAATGAGATACTTCTTAGGTATCAAAGTTAAACAAACACAAGATGGTATGTTTATGAGTCAACAGAAGTATGCTACTGACATTTTGAATTTTTTTAAGATGGATAGTTGTAAACCGGAGGATACTCCTATCGAACTTGGTACAAAGTTGAGTAAAGACAATGTGTCACTATTGTTAATACGAATTTGTATAAGAAACTTGCTCGTAGTCTTATGCATCTTACTGCTACTAGGCCTGATATAGAATTTGTAACTAGTTATATTTCTAGGTTTATGGAATCTCCGAAAAACTGTCATTGGAAAGCTAGAAAAAAGGTGTTAAGATACATTTCAGGTACATCTACTTATGGTTTATCGTATGCAATCTCTTCAGATAGTAAGCTTGTTGGTCATATAGATAGTGATTATGCAGGATGTATTGATGATCGGAAAAACACTTCTTGTTATACTTTTTCTATTTGGCAGAAACTTGATCTCGTGGTCATAGAAAAAGTAGCCCATAGTTGCCTTATCCTCAACAAAGGCCGAGTACATTGCAGCAAATTCAGCATCATGTCAAGTAGTGTGGCTAAAGAGACTTCTATCTGAGTTCTAATATACAGAAGATGAACAAATTTCAATTCTTTTTTATAGCACTTCCACTATGTCCTTGTCGAATAACAATGTCTTCCTTCAAAAGAGAAAACATATCGACACTCTTTTTCACCTCATTCATGAACTTGTAAAAAATTGTGATATTGTTCTCGAATTTTGTGAATCCAAGGAAAAATTAGCAGATATATTCACCAAGCCACTGGAAAAGTTAATTTTGAGTTTCAATGTCAAAATTTAGGAATAAAAAAATGTAACCCTCAAAATTAACGGGGAGTGTTGAAGATTAATCTACATAACAAATCTGTTTCTATTAAAGAATCGGTTCCTAAATTTAGTTAGGAATTAGTTTAAATTTTAACTATTTCAAAATGTATATATATATTTCCTCCTTTAATGAAAATCATTGCGTCCATGTTCTGTTGTGTTCTTCTCTCCTCTCTTAAATATGTCAGGTTAGTGTGGTTTTCCAATGTAAGATTGAGTTGGAATTGAATAAGAGAAATTGTGATAAAATTGTTGTGGGTATTTTTAATATAATTTTGTGTATTTCAAACGAAAAAGAAGTGATTTTTCAAAAACTAAAACTCATATGACTTTTTATCTCTATATCTATTGGGAATTCCAAGTTTTCAAAGACATGCTAGGTTCTAGATGACGAATCTTGGTTGGAAAATTCAATCTATTTTATGTTTAGGAATGTTAAATAATGTATGTATGTATGTATATTTTGTACAAAAATAATCTATTTAAGTAGGTTTTCTTTTTGCAAGTTTGGTAGGTCATCTTCATTCATTCATTTTCAAAAGTAGGTTACATCCATGAAATACATTTGGTGGCCTGAACCTCTTCATTGGGAAACTACATTTGTTGGCCACATAAATGCATTATAAGCCATCCAAAATCTCAATGCCTTAAGTCTAACAAACAAAGCCTTATAGGGCTGAATGTCTAAAATCAAATTTCAATCTATAGAGCTGTAATATATGATACTAGTTGACATATACATCAAGAAATTATACAAAAAAATATAGCCATAACCGTACTAATAACTAATCATGAGAGGACTCCACACGGGTGGGGTCCTTAGCACTCGGTCCACTGCATTTCGAATTAGCACCACGGGAAGGAAGAGCCATTTTGTTTACCTCCAAATCAAACAAGCTGTAAACTGTTCAACAAATAAGATAGGTTGAAGACAAATACCATCCTTTGTGCATGCGTCCACAGTGTAAACACACATTATGGGAGCATGTTGAATAGACATTAAAGAGGAGAATGAAACAAATTTTGTTAGGCATAAGCCTGATAGAAAGGCAGAAATTTGACCAGGGTGGCCTCTAAAACCATTCTAATCCATTGTTGAGAACCACATGCTAAAAAATGTCATAGTACAAATAGATTTGAAGCGGTTTTTGAAAATTAAGATAATATATACCATAGATTGGCTACCTGAGCCAAAAACACTTACATGAGACCTCATTGACAAAGTAAATCAAATACAAGAAGTTTCAATTCATTTTCATGCTTAGTATGAACAAAAAATGAAAATATCCCTCAGTGTTGAGTATACACTCCTTCACCATGAAAAAATTAACCTGGGATTGAATATACATTCCCATTCTAGGCAGTAAAATGCCCAAAAAAATGACACAGACATAGAAACATCACACACAAAAGATAATGAAACAACAAAAACTTTCCAACTTTCTGAACACCCATTTACTTTTCTTCCAGCTTTCTAGCTACAGAGCATGTCAATTCAAATGCAGTGGAGAGTATATCGAACAAGCCGCAGTCATGGAGGTAAGGGAAAATAAAAGAAGACATACCCGGATGTGAATTCCGTAAAACAGAGGGGCTTGGTCCTGAGATGAGCACCGCTTTTCCGACCCGATCAAGTAGGCATGAATGAGAGAGACAAATATCTATAAATTATCCTTAAAACATGTCACTAAGACAAGAAAAATGCATGTAGGAGGTTAGCTTCCCTTCCCACCTGGAACTTATGAGCTATGGAGCTCATCCTTTTTCCATTTAGCATTCCAATGTTATATGCAATCCCACTAGCACACTCACACATGTGAATTCTAGGAGGTGGCCACCCTTCAACCTTGCCAAGAGTCATACCAGTAATATCTTAGATCTAGAGAAGGATATTGAACTGTATTGTACCCCGATCGAAGAACTATGTAAGTGGGTTTTGTTCTTTATTGATGGCCAAGAAATATCCTCAAGTACGTAAATTTAGGTATTGATTATTTTATATGGTATATTAAAAGAGTTCTTTTTTAATACATTTAGGAAATAACCAACAAGGGATGCATAGTCCATAGACCCTCACTATGAAAATCATTATTTTGAGTTTATTTAAATGCTATCAAAGAATATGAGACGTGAAATTTTTTTTTTTTATTAAAGAAATTACAAATGTTTTTTTTTTCATTTAAAAAAAAAAAAGATTCATTAGCATTGTATGTTTTAAAGTCATGTTTATGGTTGTGATTATTCTAAAATTTGTGCTTATAATATTTCTCTGTATCATTATACTTTTCATAGTAGTAGTAATAATAGTAGTATAATTTTAATGATACAACTGGATAAACACCAAATTGGTGTATGACAACCCCTTATTTGTGGGACATTGCCCCTCTTTTATGCAATAATTTGACTGTTGAAGTCTACCCAGATCGTACATATTATACCTCTTTCTATATTTTAACCTCCATTTTTTCATTGACATACTTTCTTTTTTTATTTTCATTTCCTTAAATATTTGTTGCTAAATTACTATATAAGATTCTACTAATACTTTTTTATCCTTTTTTTTAATTTACTTTATATTGATTAAACACAAAATTCTTAATACTAAAATCCAATCCATAAATACATCCAATTCATAATACTAAAATATAGTCCTATTAGGTAGGAAGATATTAAAGAAAATTATTACTCATACAAAATTAAATCCAACCATTTCATAATGCTAAATTCTGCTCCAATTGAATAATGATGATATTAAAGAAAAAATTGTCATACAAAACAAGTATATGTCCATATTAACCATAAATCTAGCAAGAGCTTAGAGGCATCAAATCTCTTTACGTGCAAACACTTTTTGTAGTACAAAATACTTTAAAAACGTTGACCTCCAAAGATTGCATCCATCCCTCTCTCTCTCGTTTTTTAAATGACATTTTTGAACGCATAAATAGATTCAAGCACTTCAAATTCTCTTGAATACATAGAATAAAATAACTTAAACACAGAATTCCAACAATTATTTGATGGGATGAGATGGCCTATCAGTGGAAGATAAACCATAAAAACAATAGAATGGTGGCTCTAGTTTTCGGCTCTCATTTGTCTCTCCCCTTGTAGGTGCTAGTTTAATATTCATTAACCTCTAAGCCCTAATGCTTACCTATGCTGAGAATATGCCCTCTATATTCTTCCTTTCATATTCAACATCATCTCTTGACTATTTCAAGCTTCTCTTGCTCAACTGTAACGAATTTTGTGGTTTAAGGGTTGAATTTCGGCAGTTTTGTCGGAAAGTGGAACAGTCTGCCTAACATATGGGCTCCACTATTTCCTTGCTCTGCTTCTCGATCCCAACATCGTGACTATAAGTTACATAATTTTTGTCTTGGAACAACCATGGAAGGTGGTAAGAATTGTTTCGAGGCATTTTTCACATGGACCCTAGTGATATTGCGGATAACTCCATTGTGGAGGATGAACAGTTGGACTATTCATCATAATCCCTTAAACTGAAGCAAATATGGTTACATTACCCACCTGAGAATTCAAATGGGACTCATGTGAGTGACTTGCTAGAAGGGCTCGATCAGTTGTAGCCTTGACAAATAGGCATGGAGATTGATGTGTTAGACACAAGTTTTACGAAGTTTAGGGTTCCTAGCTGAAGCCCAACTAAACAGTTTTCGGGCGTCAACCGTAACATTATGGCTTGCCCTGTATTCTCTATACTATCCCCATTAACTTTACATATTTGGAGCCACCAGCAGGTGAAGCTTAACCCAGCTGAGGTTTTGATGCAAGTAAAATGTTCAAGAAGTCTAGGAGGTGACAGGGAAGGGGTTTTTGGTTTTGAGCAACTTGCCTTGGGCTCGCTAGGTTTCATACACACACATGGAGATATTCTTAGTTGTATGACTGTGGTTGTTTATTATGGAATTTTTGAAGTACTGCCCATACCGACATATCAAGATGAAGATAAGACCTCTTCGAACTTAGATGACACCCTATGTGACTAAAAGGGACCTCACCAAGAGATACTGACCCACAAAACTGGGAAGAAGAAGATGTAGTGTAGAAGGAGTCATGAGAAATCCAAGGAATTGGTATTTAGTGAAGGTGTCACTATGTGGAAAGCCGAAGAAAAAAAAAAAAAATCTGGTTGGTAGGTGTCGTGGGTGGAATTATACTTCGGTTAGACTCAAGTGCCAAACCTATGAAATCTAGGGCAACATTCTCGAACAATCCTGGTGGTCCTGACCATGAATAGTGGTTGGTTTTCTCTGATCTTACCTCACCATGATATGGCTAGTTGGGTTCTTACAAAATATTGGCACATTGAAATGACGTTGGTTCCCCTTAAACTTTGGACTCCCCTTTTAGACACTAATAAAGAGAAGATGTGGGCTGGCCCTATCTGGGTTTGCTTACTAGGTATGCCACTCCAATTTTAGATGGAAGAATTCATTATATGCATTGGAGATGATTTGGGTATTTACTTGGATCATGACAAATCCTACATGGAAACAGGTAACATTTCTATGGTGCAGATTCGAGTACACTTGGATAGTCATGAAGGTATGGTTGATAGCTATGTACTGAAACATGGGAACATATGCAGGTTCGAAATTGTTGACTATGAAGGGGTCCCCTTTTGATGCAGGAAGTGCCATAAGGTGGGCATGTGTATAAGGATTATCCCCTGATACTTGCAGTGAATGTGGCTCAATATAAAACGTTGGTTCACGTAGGAACCCAAACCACTTAGAATTTCAAGGTGCATTCACAGAGGCACATGAAAAGTTTAGGTATGAGGAAGAAGATGTATCCTCATTAGTATGCACCTATGACAGTGTCAAAATCATCTCCACAAGCACCCAGTCATGAAGATCCACAACTGCAAGAGCAGGATCTCTGCCCCATTACCGGTACCATGTCCTCTGCCTCCTTTAATTTTATTTTTAATGTCTCGCTATCGTCATCTTATTTTTCATTTACTCATATTAATTGTCCTCCTAGTATGAAAAATATTATTTTCCCTATATGTTGTCATGTTTCATCTGCACCCCACAACCCTCCCTAGTTTCTCCGTCCATCCCCTCTGCTGGCTCTAATCCTGTCAATTGCCCTGACACCTATAGTACTAGCTCCACTTGTTGTTACAACCATTTTTCCTTGGCCAAGATCGTAATCAATAATTCTTATGGAGTAGGTGATGACCCTGCCATGACTACACTAAAAGCCACCAAAGGAATACCATCCTCACTTTCCAAAGCTATTCACCAAGCTAGGGTTGATGTGGCCTCAGGGAAAAAATTCACTATTGATTGGGTTCTTAGAGAAAATAAAACTCAAGCCAAGGGTTCCCCATGATCTATCTCTCCTGCAATTTCATAGGGTTAGCCAACCCGGATAAGAAACTAGTGCCCAACGACTACTTGAATTTGAAAAGGTGGATATTATCATGCTCCAAGAAACTATGGGACTCAGAGACTCCGTTCACAAATTTATTTCTTTGATCTGTCCGCTATGGACATTTAATACCTTGGATGTTTGTGGCCGATATAGGGGTAGTGCCATTAGTTTCAATGACTGGCCATAAAATTTAACAATTTGTGGGGATTAATGAGATTCTAAGGGAAGACATTAATGCCTTAGATCTTGGTACCTCTCTGATAATTCTCAACATCTATGGGCCTTGCCATTACATAGCTACTTTTTGGGATAAGTTGATGCAATCCCCTATTATGCAGGTAGATCATATCATATTGGGTGATGACCTTAATTTATCTCTTGTTCATGGGGAATCTTGGGGTCCCCATGCATCACCCGATCCTTTTTCATGTTACTTTGAGAAAATTCTTGACAAAGCCACTTGATTGAATTAGAAATGGCTAAAAACGTGCCCATGTGGTGTAATAGGAGAATTGGGGAAGCAGCCCTTGCTAGAAGACTGGATCAATCTCCTCAAAGTTAATTTTTTGGATGGATAGGGCTAGATAGTCAGTGGAGAAAGGTGGCTTATCGGATCACACTCACATATACATTGAGATTCACGTTGAGAACAAGAAACCTCACACCACCTTCAAGTTCAACTCCTCCTGGCTCAATGCTCATGAATTCAGAAAAATTGTCCTGGAGCACTAGAATCATTGTCACTTGAGGCCTAATTGCCTACCAAAAAGAGTTATTTCCACTAAACTATCTATCATAAAAGAGAAGACTATCAAGTGGGAAAAGGATAAAAATAAAAGAGATCATGAAGATCTGGGGAGGATTGAGATGGAGATCGCCCATATGCTTAATGAATATTGTTGTGGGCACACCTCCCCAGAGAAGAAGGAGACCCTCACTCTATTGGAAGTGAAGAAAATTATGCTCTTAATACTCAGGGAGGAAGCTTGGAGACTCAAGAGCAGATCCATCTGGCTCGAGGTAGGGGACAACAATAACTATCTTTTTCAGCAATGTGCCAGAGGTAGAAATAACATCAATACTATTTGGGAATTAAATGATCAACCTGGTAAGGGGGCCAAGAATAACCGACAACTTTTGGATATGGAAATTAGACACTTCTCCCAAATCTAGAAAGACCCCTAGGTTGCAAATATTGGAGAAGTGCTTAGTATTGCAAGGCGGATGACCAAGTTCATGGATGATAATGATTTGGACGTACTCATCACCCTTATCACCCTTAGTGAGATTGAATTTGTCCTTAAGTGGTTCAACAAAGACAAAATTCCTGGTCCGGATGGCTGGCCTATTGAATTCTACCTTTATTTCTTCCAACTTAGTGAGAAGGATCTGCTTATGGTATTTGAGGATTGCATAGAATCAAGCAGAATGTATGACATTTTAAAATCTACTTTCACTGCCCCCATACCCAAGGTGGACAAGCCCACATCCTTCCAATACTATTGGCCTATTTATCTATGTAACTGTCTCTACAAAATCATTGCTAGAATTATTGAAAATTGTACCAAGCCAATTCTCTCTAATGACATATCCAAGGAGCAATTTGCCTTCCTTAAAAATAGACAAATCCATGAGGCCATTGGCACCTTTCAAGAAGCCCTTCACTCCATAAATCTCTTAAATCTTAAAAGAAATTTTCTCAATATTGATTTGGCCAAAGCCTTTCACTATTCCTGCTGGACCTATCTTCCATTGATTCTCACTCATATAAGATTACCCCACCACTCCTTCTAGTACATTTTTTGTTGTATTAAAAATGCCTCATTTAGTATCCTTATCAATGGGGAAGCTACTCCTTTCTTCCATGCTAGTTGTGGCCTCCGAAAGGATGCCCCCTATCCCCTCTTCTCTTCCTGATGATTATGGAGGGTCTCACTATGCTCGTTGCCTCTGCTAGGAATGATGGAAAGATTCTGGGAGTCAATATTACTGATTTATTCATCTAACGTACTTTCTTTTTTTTGATTATGCACTCATATTTCTAGATGGATCCTTGCGAGATGTCTCATGATTCAATACAAATTTTTCCACTTTCTGCACCACTACTGGTATTCTTCCCAATCAAAGCAAATCCACCATTATGTTTTCTAGATGTACTTTGCAATAGATTAGGCATGCCCTTCGCTTGTTTCAATTTGATCATAGGAATATTCAAGAGGGTCTAAAATATATGGGATTTAGAATCAATCGCAATGATTATAAAATTATAGATTGGAATTTGTTGATATTGGAATTGGTTGATAGAAAAATTTGAGCGAAGAATAAAATATGGCGGAAAAAATGGCTCTCTAGAGCTTGTAGACTTGTTATGATCAAATCAGCATTGGAAGTGATCATGGTGTATTGGATGGTGCTAGCATGGATCCTAAAAGCTATTACTAGCATAATTAAGTGAAATTGCGGGCATTTCCCCTGGCATGGTAAGGATGTAGGCCATACCTTCACCTGGGTGATACAAGATAATATCGCCAAGCCAAAGCTTTGGGGGGGGGGGGGGGGCTGGGGTCTTAAGGACCTTAATCTGTTCACTAATTCACTGGCTTCCCACATGGGCTGGCACCTCTTGACCTTCTACACTCTATCGTAGGAGGGCACCTTTCAAGAAGCCCTTCACTCCATAAAGCTCTTAAATCTTAAAAGCACTTTTCTCAATATTGATTTGGACAAAGCCTTTGACTATTCCTGTTGGACATATCTTCCATTGATTCTCACTCATATAATATTCCCCCACCCATCCATCTAGTGCATTGTTTGTTGTATTACAAATGCCTCATTTAGTATCCTTATCAATGGGGAAGCTACTCCTTTCTTCCATGCTGGTTGTGGCCTCCGAAAAGGATGCTCCCCATCCCCTCTTCTCTTCCTGATGATTATGGAGGGTGTCACTATTCTCATTTCCTCTTCTAGGAATGATGGAAAGCTTCAGGGAGTCAATATTACTAATTTATTCATCTAACATACTTTCTTTTTGTTGATGAAGCACTCATATTTCTAGATGGATCCTTGTGAGATGCCTCATGATTCAATACAATTTTTTCCACTTTTTGCACCACTACTGGTATTCTTCCAAATCAAAGAAAATCCACCATTATTTTTTCTAGATTTACTTTGCAATAGAGTAGGCATGCCCTTTGCTTGTTTCAATTTGATCATAGGCATACTCAAGGGGGTCTAAATTATCTGGGATTTAGAATCAATCCCAATGATTGTGGAATTATAGATTGGAATTGGTTGATAGAAAAATTTGAGCGAAGAATAAACATATGGTAGAAAAAATGGCTCTCTAGATTTGGTAGACTTGTTATGATCAAATCAACATTAGAAGTGATCATGGTGTATTAGATGGTGCTATTCTGGATCCCAAAAGTTGTTACTAGCAGAATTAAGTGAAATTACAGGAATTTCCTCTATTGTGGTAAGGATGTAGGCCATACCTTCGCCTGGGTGATATGGGATAAGGTCACTAAGAAAATTTTTTGGGAGGGACTAGGGTCTCAAGGACCTTAATCTGTTCACCAATTCACTAGCTTCCAAAATGGGCTGGCACCTCTTAACCTTCCACAGTCTTTGGCAGGATTTCACCTACTCTAAATACATTGCCGCTGCTTCCACACTTGACTAGATAAGAAGCCCTATCAACCTCAGGACGATCTCATCTATAGTTTGGTGCACTACCTCGAAGTCCATTGCTCTCATCAAATATTCTCTTTCTTTATGCATTGGTACAGACACTCAAGTTCGAATAGGTTTGGACCCTCGGCTAGGTAGTGGCACGGAAAATCTGCTCCCTTAGGAGATCGAGCAATTTCTAATTGAGTCAGGGATCTCTGGGCTCATTCAAGTCATTGGTAGGTGTAGCTCTGATTGGATTACTCAAGCGTGGAAGTCACCTCTCGAGATAAACATCCTCGTTCAACAGTAGGGGGCTTGGAATAGATACATTAGGGCTCTAAAGGCTTCCCTTATCAGAATCTCATATTTCTAGGATGAATTGATTTTGGCTATCGCCCCCAAAGGAAATTATAATCACAAAGAAGGCTAATCTACTCTCACAACCACCCTTCAACCTATGGATCAGAGCTGGTGGTGGAAACCTCTATGGAAGTTGAAAGCTCGCCCTAAACATCGACTCTTTATGTGGTGCATACTAACTAATTTTGTGCCGACATAGGACAATCTAGAAAAGAGATCCATGAATGGTCCCTCTGCGTGTGGATCCTGCAAAGAATAGCTATAATATATCAATCACCTCTTTCCCAATTTCTCTATGAGTTGCAGTACCTGGAAGGTGATGCTTAAAGAACTTGGCAACGATACCTCTTCGAAGGGGGATATTGTTTCCATGGCTTGGCTTAACTCGTGCGCTCTTGTCCCTCAACTAAGGCTCGCAACCTACCTCTCTTGATCTCTTGGGGCCTTCGGTTGACTCGAATCCTTATCATATTTCATAGCCCCCCGATTTCTTGGTCACCCATACACAGCTACATATAGGCTCTGTATCATTCCATTCCTAAAGAAGATAGCTCTAAGGTCAATAGGATTATTTCGCCCAAAAACATTGACAAAAATCATCCATGGGCCTATTTTGATGTTGCTGTCGATATGGATGGCTGCAGAGGCGAGGCCATACTATATCTATCTGACACTCACGATTCTCAAATTAAAATGGGTTTGGGCCCAGGTACCAACAATTACTCTAAGCTCAACAGTCTTTGTCTGCTCGTCATTTTTGCCTTAGAAAAAATATGCAATAGGATACATATCTTTGGGGACTTTAAGATCATTATTAACTAGTTCAATAATAATGCTACATGTCATATTCATACACTTAGGAGTTTTTTGGGTGAAGTATAGGCACTCAAAAATATTTTTTACTTTATCATTGTCACTCACATTAGAGGCAAAGGGGCCACGCACTTAACTTGGGGACATTGGCACATCACCAAACACGAGGGGCCTGTTATATGTTAGCATTATGAATGGCCCTTCATTGAATATCTTGGACTCCTAGATCCTGCTAATAAGCTAGTCTGATCAAAGGCTTTTTACCTTTTCCTTCAATATTTTATTACATGGTCTTATAGTTTTTTATGATTATATGCCAATATGGACCTTCATAGTATTTATGTATTATCTGCTGAAACGTTTTTCATAACTCTTTACATATATTTTTTGGATAGTATACAGATTATGTAAGCTGCAATCTACTATAAATGCTACATGTAATTTTCCTTACAATTAATGAAAATTACGACCTTTTCCTTGGAAAAAAAACAAGTATTTGCTACATTCAAAATTAATTCTTAATAAAAATTGTGAAAATGTACATTAATGATACTTGAAGTGCTACAATAAGATAATTTAATTTTTTTATTACTTTATATTATTATTACTATTACTATTATTATTATTATTATTATTAGTTTAGACCATATATAATATGTAAAGTGTTGGTGTCAAAATAATTCAGTTAACATGAACACTGAGATATTTTATTTATGGATTACATTGTTTGTATTAAATTTCTTTTTTTCTATTCATATATTTTTAAATTCATTTCAATATTACGTCCAATCCTTTCATTCGTCTACTTCTTATTTTTTCACATTCAAATATTTTATTGTGATTCTTATATATACATATATGTGTATGCTTTTTGGAAGTTGATATTAGAATAAATTAGCTAACTAGGATATTAAAATGGGTTATTTTCCTATCCAATTAAAATATCAAAATATAAATAAGATAAACTCTATGTATTACCCATATCTAGGTGTCTCATCATCAAACACACCTAATTAATGTGGGTTGCACACCATTTACGCCTATCATGAAGACCCCTTAAATTTGGTGGCCTTTCATAACTTCTTATTTCCATGCATTCAATCATCAAGTCATTATTGTTTGCCAATTTCACCCCATACACATATATCTAGTGATCTCACTTATGTCAACCTAGATGTCTCAATTAATGAGCATTACCATGCCTGTTTACCTGTTAAGTAGCCCATCCCTTCACTCATTCATATTGTGTCTTACACATAACTGAAATCAATGTCTCTCAGATCCCACAACTATTATTTTCAAGATAATTTTATTGGCACCATAGACCTTCGAACAAACACCATGGTTAGAAAATGAAGACATGCTCGTCGCAGAGATATAGGTTTGGGGAAGCCACCTAGTGTTTCTTGGTTGGGATATCACATGGAATTAGTCCATCTTGAAATATAAAAGCACATTAGATGTAGTTTACCCACCATGGAGGTGGAGGAATTCCAAACACTAGGATAAGAGAACTGGGCTATTAGAAATCTAAAATCACACCATCTTTGAAACATGGAATGCATGGTAGATAGAGCCACAATAAGAGCTACAAAATAAAATGCATACATCAACGACATACACACTATGCTTCACCAATTTTCAAGAGCCATTGGCATACATTTTCCTCTGTTTTCAACCACATCCACATATTCAAGCTCTTTGGAAAGGCACATAGGCCATAATGACTCTCACCAACTTATTTCTCCTTCTCTCTTTGTTATCTTAGTTTGGGATGGCATGGCAAAGGCTCGTTTGGTGATGAATTTCCAATTCAATGGTCCACAATTAAGGATATTAGCCAATTGTCTTTCCACATCAATGTTTCTAAACTCATGGACAATATTCCCACTCTTCAATGTCCCAACCCCACATATGATTCATTGCCGAGGAAAATCCAAACACATGTCCCTCTAGAACCAGAAAAATTACAAAAGTCGGTTGTGATTATGAGAAGCCAACTCCTTGAAGATCGAAAGGAAAGAATTTAGTATGAAAATATTCGCTATTTAGCTTATGTTTTCCTCTGTTTTCACATTTTCTCATTCATGGTCAGCCACATTTTTAGTCACTATGGCAGAAGAATTTCTAGCCTATATATGTTCTTTTTTTTTCCCATACAATAAATTTGAATCAAACTTTTCCCTTTATAATAAGCCTTTGGGTTTCATCTTTTGAAGGTATACGTTCCTCCTCATGCTCTTATGTGTGGGTCCTCGGTGCGAGGACTAACAATGAATTTTTTCATGTAACCTATGTAAAATATTTTTTCTAATATAAAGCAACTTATCCTCCCCATCTTATTTCATATCACTATGAAATTATTTTATTTATAACTAAGAGTGAGAGTGAAATATTTTTACCATATCTACTTTATATTAGTTCGTAATAAAAACAACTAATAAATATTTTTATCATATCTTGTTTGTATTGTATTGTAGTATCAATAATCAATAAGGTAAACACACTTAGAGTGGGGCTATGTTTTATACAACTTTCAAGTAAAACTAACAAAATATGTCTATACATTTTTTTTTTTTATTATAACTAACATTAATTTTTAATCTAAAGAATATTTTATTTTTATTTTGAAATTGAGGTTTTCACCTTCATAGATTTGATTTGTCTTGACGCTTCATAGATACAAAGTTAAGATGGATCTAAGTTGATTGTAAATAAAAAACACACGATTTGGTTACATTACATTAACTAATGTAATGCACATAAAATACTATCATATGTCCATATTAACTACAAATATAATATGATCCGAGAGGGGTCAAATTTCTTCAGGTCCAAACTTATTTTAGACTACTGAAAAAAATGTGTAATTTTTTATTGTTTAAAATGTATTTTTTAATGTTATAGAGATTATATAACATTTCCATTGAGCCATTTTTATCACTGCAAACATAATTCAATATTAATTCATATTAAAATATTTTATCCATAACTTAGATTAGACATTTATTCTACCAAAGCATTAAAATATTTTATGTTAATAATTACGTAATAATATTTTGAAAAGTACAAGGTTTTATAGACACAAAAACGGACACACAGATATATATATATATATATATATATATTAATTTACATGAAATTATATTAGGTCCTATGGAAAATTAATTGAACATGTATAGCATACTTTTTTTTTCTTTTTTATTATAGCCAACATTTCTTTTCTGTCTAGAGAATGTTTTATTTTTATTTTAAGACAATCGAACTTTTCTATTTAGATAATATTGGACATACTTACACATTTCCTTCACACATGGCTACCTCTAGGATCAATAAGAGTTATCATGATCTTTAAACCATATTCCAATCCTTGCATCATTCCTCATATAATCAAGGTTTTTGGATAATCCCATATGATAAAGATACATGTTCAAACCAAATTCGTTGTAATATGAAACATCAGCTATAAAATGATTTTTATAATATCTCAAAACTAAAAAAATATGCCTGATAAATAAGGTGTCCATAATGCTCAAGCGAAATATAAAATCACACACCATATAATGATATAATAAAATAAATCATATCCAATACTTTTACTAGGGGACCCTACCTACTCCGTTTTCAGCATGAAACATGGATAATAAACTTTGCAACACTTTGCGCACTTTTCTAACAAGTGGGGTATATATGGGACAATGTGGAGGTCATAGTTGAAAATTCAGAGTTGGAATCGGCCTAAAAATTAATAACTCTCTTGAGTTCATGGATCTAAAAAAAAAAATTCTTCTATTTATGAAAATAAAAATAAAAAACCATAAAGTTACAATTTATTGAAGATTCAATAAATATGATAAAATGGATGAAGGAGAAAAATTCTATAAAGTTTTCTCACCATTATTGAAAGAAGTTTGAGAGTTTGCAATGCTTTCATCTACCTTTACATACTTGATGAGTGAAGAACAATATGTAGTTATTTTTCAAAATCTTAAATAATATGATACATATTCAATAGTACATTACGAGACAATAAAGGTTATACTATTAACCTTACTATCAACACCCATAAGAACGTCTAAATGGGTTTACAAATATAAGAATCTTGGCTCAAAATTTGATCTTATTTTTATAACCCAAGAATGTTTATATATATATATATATATATATATATATATATATATATATATATATATATATATGTGTTAATTATGCCCATGGTGGCAACTACGAGTTGGAGGTTGTAGATGAGAATTCACCTGCTATCTACGGGCAAGCATTCTGCAGTGAAAAAGTACCATCTAACGATTGTGCCCCCTTCATTCAGTTGTTGTCCAATATGCTCCTGTCCCATTGCCCCAATGCCATCGATGCTCAGGCTAATTCGGTTGACTACTCTTACGTCCACTACGAATAGAGTTATATTAGTACTCATTTTAGTATCAACTACTCTACAATATCACCCAATCTAGAATGTAATTAATATCTCTATTGAATATCTATGGTAAAGTAGGGATAAATATCCAAAGTTAAGAATGTATTATATAGTTATAACATATTTTTATTTTGAAATAATCTATGATTTGTTTTTTTGGCGTCTGGTATTGATAATACATGGTATTGCTAACATGTTCTTATTCATAAGTTAATAATATCCATGGTACACTGGTGCAAAATATTTTGATTGTAAAATAAGTTATGTTTTTTTAGCATGTGGTATTGATAAGTCATGGTATTGACACACTTTATTGTTACAAAGGCTATTTAAAAGTTAATAATATCAATGATAAAGTAGATTGAATATCCATCATTAAGAATCTTGCCACATTGTGATAAAATATTTTGATTGTGAAATAAGCTATCATTTTTGGACAAGTGGTATTGATAAGCCATGGTATTGCAACAAATCATATTCACAAGTTAATAAAAAAGACAAAATATAGCGAATGGAATTTTATTATTTTTATTACATTTAAATGTTTACACTCATCACCTAGTTTAGATTAATTTTACCTTTTTATTTATTACCTTTAACTTTTTGTTTATTTTTCATAACTTTTTATTATTAATTGGCTCAACATTTAAAAGTTTATGCTCATCACTTGGTTCATATTACCTTAAAATTTTTATTTATTATTTATTATTTTTTTATTACTTTCAAAAATTTATTACAACATTTAAATACTTAAAATCATCCCCATCACTTTTAACGTTTTATTATTTTTTAATTGAGCAGACATTTAAAATTGTTTACATACTTACATTACACCTATAGAACTACCCAACATTGGGTTGTAGAGCACAATAACATGTTCAAAAAAGTAGGATATGAAATTTAATTTAGTATGTAATAAGTTAATTATTTCATATGAAATTTTTGGGAACACTTTTATATATATCTTTATTATGTTTTATACTTTTGTGTGAATGGTAACTTTAATATTGTGGATTAATTTATGGTGGGGGTAATTTGGTTATTGATAAATGTATATAACTTAAAAGAATAAAAAATAAAATCGTAAGGATTTAATATCCAAGGAATATTCTAGAATATTCTTAGTAGTATACAAATCAAGGTTGAGATTAAACACCAAAGTAATTATGTCATTTTTTTTCTTTTTAATTAAATTGATTAATTAAAAAAGTGATATTTTAACAAGTTTCATATGAAGTGAGTTATGGTTTGTTAGGCATGTGGTATTAATAAGCCATGGAATTATAACAACGCCTATATTTAGATTAAGAATGGCCATGTTAAAGTACAGTTAAATCTCTATGGTTAGGTATCTTGTTCAATGTTTTTAAATATGTATCTTTAGATTATAAATAATTCTTATTATAATTAATAATAGTAATAATAACAATAATTTAAATAAAGTTATAAGCTACTTAATTTTTATTATTTTACATATCACATAATATCCGAAAATGATCGACCAAATATGTAGAAGTAAAGAATACACTAACCATTTATGGGGAGATGATGAATATATTTTTATGGATATTTTATGGGAACAATTCATCACAATAGATATGATATAATACTATAATAATAATTATGAATGTTAATTCCTTTTAGGTGTCATATTTTTTATTTATTTTTTGTATGCTTAAAACTAAATTACCTGAAATGTGAGTAATGTGGAATGAAAATAAATACAAACACCAACCAAAATAGGCACATTTTTTTCCCTTAAACTTGCTTTGGAGAAAACCTAGTTATAACGTGTGGATTTTTTGCTATATGTTCTATAGTATAAAAAATGTGCATATACAAAAAAATATGCACTCTATATGGAGTTACCTAAGACCCATGGCTTGTAAAGATGCTACAAAATCTTAACCCACCTTTTTTTTCTCTCTAAGTACTCACTCCTAGTTTATTTTCTCAAATATGAAATAAAATACAAGAGAATTTAATGAAATTCATAGTCCTCCTAATGGTCCAGTACTTAATATAACCTGATAGCCAACTAGGGGTAAGGTCTTTGACACAACCTCAGAAGTTTTTCTCGCTCATCCCCTTGGCTTCTCCATCCTTGCTTCATGACTACGTCCCATTCTTTCACACTCATCCAAGAGTTACATTGGTCGACACTATATTAATATATTCTCTAATGTATTTGAATGTCACTTGGCTGGGACTTAACACCTATAGGGGTCATTTCCCTTGAATCATTAATTTAAAATTTCTCACTAGTGCTCAACCTCAAATCCTTTTTATTACTACATTTAGGGTGTTATGGCCTTACCTGCCTAAACCAAAATAACCTTACTGATAGACATCATTCCTCACCCACCAAATCAAAATCCAAGGTGTAATGTAATATTTTGACAACATGGCCTTGACCTTTTGTACTTTTGAGGGGTCCACCCCTTGTTTGGTCTTAGTCTAGAAATTCAATTATTCAAGAATCTAATCTAACTTCAGGAGTAGAAGCCTATTAGGGGCTTGAAATACTTTTAAGGTTCAAGCATGTTACTTGTTAAATTTTTTTTGAGGCCTATACTTTTTATTTACTTGGATCTCGAAGTTTTTAGACCCCATATTTCCAAACTAGGAGGCATTGATAAAAAATGACCATTCAAATTTATTCATCTAATTATTACACAACATTAAAACATTGAGATAAATTAAAAGTAATATAATAATCCAATCCATGTTGTAGTATAAATGAGAAATATTGTTATGAGTCCTAAAGAACATGCAAATTAAGTCATAATTTAAAGAAACTTACCTCTTAAAGGATAATGAAAGTATAAAGATAAAAATAAATATAAATAAATGTTTATTTTAATAAATGAATGAAAATAGCCTAATTATCATAACCATGACTAAACTTGAATGGTGAGATGAGTATACAATAGTAATAAATTGATATATAAAGTGAATATGTACAGACTTTTTCTCAAACAAGTGTAAGAAATCAACGCGATATGATGGAAGATTTTGGAACTAGGGAATAGTAATGATAAAATAACTTAACACTTTAAACGATATATTGTAACTAAATAACCAGATAGTAGTGGCCATGGAATAACATAAGTCATAATAGGAAGATACTTCATATGTGGGGAAAGAAAAACAAACCATGTAGACTAATGAGAAAACACCTAGCATAAAGTGTTTGAATAAGTGTCATGGGAAAAATAAACTATGTAGAACTAATGAAAACACCTAACATAAAATTAATAGAAGAAATTTTGTGAGAAATTATATAAAAAAACTCTAAGAGGATTGTGTACAATTGATTAAACAAGTGAGTGTTGAATAAATACTTAAGTTATGACCCCAAATGTGTAAATAGGGACATAAAAAACACATGCCCACATGAATGTTTGTTTGTTCCTAGGAATCCACATGTGTCCCTAATGCGTCTAAGCTGAACAAGGCCTAAGATGAAAACTATGATGCTATCTTGGCATGGCTTAGAATATTTTTGTACTTCATTAGGAAATTTAAATATGAAATTTTTAAAACCATATTTTTGTGCAATATAAAAACCTTAGCTTAGTCGGATTCGAAAACCCTAGTAATGTGGAATGTAAAATTACAATATACTAAGTTTAAATTTGAGTGCATCATTAGAAAATTTAAGAGTGCATAAACCATACCGATCGTGCATCACAAATTTAAAATGTTTTTTAATGAAGATTTTAAGTGGAATTTGAAAACCATAATGATGTGGAATTTCATTGAGTGGAATTGTGGATGAAATTGTTGTTTATACCATTGTGATTAGTTTGTATCAACAATCCTTGTCTTTCTATTTCCATTTGCATGCTTGTTTATATCTCTATAGTTCTTCTTCCTAACTGTCTCAACCTCCCTTTCTCAATTTCCCACATGAACATCATCAAATCTCATTGAAATAGTTCGATGAGGGTTTTTTGTTGATGGAAGCACTTGTCTTAAAATATTTAATAGTTTATGTATGTCAATAATATTACATTGTAGTGTGTTAAATACATTATAAAAAGTATCTATTGAATCTTAATAAAAATAAAATAAAAAATTAATTTTTTATATTTTTGATACAAAATTGAAATGAAAACTTTATAGAGATGTTCATACATAAAAATTATATGATCAAACTTAGCTAATTCTAACTCTATAAAAAAACAGAATCAAATTAATCTCTTAGTTTCTTTTCTTTGCATTGGCTTCATTTTAAATGACTTGATTACATCCCCATGGCAATCGATATTAGTGATAGAATGTATACGCTCGGTCATGCTAGTTTTCATCTTATATTCCATCACTATATAGCATAGTAATTTGGGGATTAACTTATTAAAATTTCATTATAGAAACATGTACAATGAAGAGGTTCCTAGGTATTTGTTACTACAAATTAAATTTTCCCTAACATAGATATTTCTCATAAAATTTCGACTGACTAACTAAAAAATGCAAACTCAAAAACTCACTATTTTAGAGATGAGAAGGAATAATATTCAATCTTGTTATAAAAATCATTGACCCTACAAATGAAAGAGTCCCAACAATAAATTTGTAGGTTGATATAAGTCTCGAAGCTCTTTAGTGATCATGAATATAGTTTTGATATTAATAATTCTAATGCTTAGGTCGATGACGAAAATAGTGTTTTCTACCTCACAACCAAAATATTACGGAAGAATCCCAATATGTGGATTGTTTAGTGCTTATAACACCCTTCTACCCTTTTCTTGCTTCTACCACCTTTGATGTGTCTAATGAAATCACGAAAGATAATTGAGTAGATACTTGTGTTAGGTTATCGACCATGTGGCATTGGCTTATCACGGAAACAAAAATAGGGCCAAGTTAGCATTTCCATAACATGTAAACCGAATGTAGATATTTGACTTTAAAAACTAATCCAAAAAATTACGGACATAAATGATTTAGAAACAATAAAATAGGGTTTTTAGTCAAACGGTTCTAGTTATTTTTTGGTTTTGCAAACGGACAACTCATGAATTTACGAGTGATTTAATATAATTTGAATAATCTAATTCTACAATTGACATATAAGTTGTAAAATGGTGGGAGTTAATTATCAAATTATTATGCACATGAAAATCACACATTAATCACTTATGACCACAACTCGAAATTTATGTCAAAGATAATAAGAGACAGATTTGATGAGATTGGCCAAAAATAGTGTATCACTATCACAATGGTTTCATACATATTTGAGAAAGACACTCAACAACACTAAATAAGATCATATACGACATATAAGGCAACAAATGGTTGGTTAATGTTTATGGAACTAAACCATATCGACTCAAAATTTATTCTAAAAGTAATACATTGTCTTGGGTGTGATTGGCCAATAGTAGGTATGTCTTTCATGTAAGGAGTTCCAACCATTAGAAAAGAACCAAAACATTAGCTTCCCTACATAGAGACATTGAAAAGTTATTTTTATTTTCCTTGAAATAAAAAACCCTTTTTTCTTACCATAGAATTTAAATATAGAATATTTTAAATTATGTTATATATATATATATATATATATATATATAATTAGAATATAATTTAAAATATTCATATTTTTCATTCATTTCAAAATTATATATAAATTCTACTCACATATATCATTTATATAATCTAAAAATAAATAGAAAATAAAATAATTTTCAATATTATCCAAATTTATGAATTCTTAGATACAATATAACGTAGATGTATTAATCTTTAAAAAATTAAATTATTATTTTATAAAATTTATGAATTAGGATATTATTTATGAATTAGAATATTATTTACATTCATACTCAAATTATACAGTTAATAAAATTGGAAATCAATATATTTTTTATTGAAATTATCATTTTATCATAATTATAAATTGAAATATCTTTTGTGTTCATAGTGAACATGAATTTTTTTTAAAACTATTATTTTATAATATTTATGAATTGGAATGTTGTTTACATTATGGTCAAATTGTCGAAATTGATATATTATTTTTATTTATTTAAAAAAAAATTGTAAATAGAATTGATATGAGTAGTTTATATGCTATAATATTTGTTAAGGTTTTGCAAAGGGGTAGTAGTTATTTAGGTTTCTTGTAGGGAAAAATCCATAGTTAAGAGCTAGAGACCGTGAGATGGGTGACCTCCTAAAAATTCACATTTCCCTCATGCTGAGCCCCGTAGATGGCGAGAGTGAAGAGAGATCTAATTGAATAATTCATATATACACTTACCTTATGATACATTCACATTGTAAAAAGTTAAAAAAATTACCTAAATTATAACTTTATTTTAAATGTAATAATTAATAATAATTATAAAAATAACTAGTACATGAGTTAAACATATATGCGTATTTAATTTTACAAAAAACAAGTAACGAGATTTTTAACTATGGAGATTTATGTGTACTTTACCATGGAGATTCATGACCTGTACATAGACTTTGTTATTAATGATACATACTGTTGTGTGAAAGAAATATAATTGGAGAAATGAAACTGAATTGAACAACTGAAAGATAAATCACTTAGAAACTTTATTGATAAATTCTCCGTTGCTACAAGCCTCTCGTCACATCTCTTTTAACTTAGTCTATTTCGTTATTACAACCATATTTCGTTATTCAACCTACATTTTAGTTATTCTAACTACATAGGTAAATTTATAATATTCGTTGTCACATTTTTAACAAACTCCACCTTGACAACGAATTGTCCATTCAGCATCTTACACCCAAGCGAGAGAACGGGAACACCATCTCGACTTCTCTACGCCAGCGCTTGAATATATACGCATGATTCTCTGTGTGCGGACCTTCTTGAGGACTACTTTGCGCCTTGATTATATGTCTCACAAAGTGATACCTTACATCGATGTGCTTGAATCTTCTTG
This sequence comes from Pinus albicaulis, assembly GCA_034641835.2. Classification (NCBI taxonomy): domain Eukaryota; kingdom Viridiplantae; phylum Streptophyta; class Pinopsida; order Pinales; family Pinaceae; genus Pinus; species Pinus albicaulis. Next base: position 93,585 of record JAXQQM020079674.1, on the reverse strand, counting down.
TGATAAGGAATTTGGATTTATAGCCAAATGAATAGCGCTCGGCTTGTCACAAAACACATTCACTTTCTCTGCATCCTTCGATCTCTATCGAAGCAGACCTTTAAACAGTTGCCTCTTTATAGGAATGCGAAGCGATATATACTGCGCGATGGTGGACAATACATCTCTTGAAGCTTTGACATCCAACTAATTACTCCACCTATGAGTAAAAATATAACTTGTAGTAGACCTCCTTTTGTCCAAATCACCTACATAATCGGCATCCACATATCCCACAGTACAGCACTTCATGACCATCCAAATCTTACATTCCTGGTCACTTGTGCCTCTCAAATGCGACACCCATTTCACTTCTCTCAATGTTCCCTTGGATTTGCCGTGAACCTACGAAACTCCAGCGCATGTGAAATCGGGGTCTTGTAGATACCATCGCATACATTAAGTTGCCTACGCATTTGCATATGGTACACGAGACATATACTACTTTTCATTAGTTCTAGGACTCAAATCGAAGAAAGCTTTGAAATGGAAGCTAATGGAACATTAATAGGTTTCACATTGTTCATACCGAACTTTTCAAGTATTTTCTCCACATACTTCTGTTGTGATAACCAAAGCTTACCATTCTTCCTGTCTCTATGTATCTCCATGTCCAAGATATGTTTTGCCACTCCAAGATCCTTCATTTCAAACGTCCTAGACAGCTTAGCCTTTAACCTGCTGATTTCTTCCATGCTTTGCTTGCAATAAGCATATCATCAAAATACAACACCAAGATAATGAACATGCCATTGAAACTTTTGAAGTATACACAACGATCATACTCACTTAAATTAAAATTATAAAGCCATCATGAAGGAATCAAACTTCTTGTACCATTGCACAGGTATTTACCTGAGGGCCCCGTGTGTTCTGAGCTTGCGAGCTAATCTTCTGTTGCGACCTTGTACAAAACCGTACGAGTACAGTCCATATAAATCTCTTCATCCAAATCACCATGAAGAAAGGTTGTTTTAACATCTCGCTTGTTATAACTCAAGGTCAGCCAAAGCGGATTAGTGCTAACACGGTACGAATAGAAACGAGTTTAACTAGTAGTGAAAAAATCTCCATGAAAGTCAATACCTTCAACTTTGAGAATACCCTTCTATGACCAGTCTGTATATACCTTTTGATACTTCCCTTGACTTTTATCTTCAACTTGAAGACCCATTTGCACCCAACAACGCTTCTCCCTTCGAAGTTCTACAAGATCCCGGGTATTGTTCTTGGCTAAGGATTCTATTTCTTCTTCCATAGCCTTTTTCCATATCTTATGTCTGCATCATCAAGCACAACTACGATAACAAGATGGTTCCCCATCTTCGTGTGTCACAAATGATGAAGCGAGTCTTCATACCTTTTCTGTGTTCTTCTTTCCCTTGTAGACCTTCTTAGAGTATTGGTTGCTAGCTGGATTCTTGAATTTCTCCAGTTTCCTCTACTTCTCCACCTTTTGAGAAGTCTCTCCTTCCTTTCGACTTTGGAAAGGTACGGTCTCCAATTGAATCTCGCTTGAGCTTTGGTGATACTGCTTCTATTCAACTTTTTCAACATACGATTTTTAAAAGCGATGATTCATCAAATGTTACATCTCTACTAATGACTATCTTGAGTGAAGTAGGATCCCACAACCTATATCCCTTCCTTTGAATAATCATATCCAAAAAAGGCACAACATTTTGATTTTTGGATCTAATTTTGAACGGCGGTTCTAGGAATAAGAACATAGGCATCCTGACAAAAATATTCAAATGCGAATAATCACGGAAGTGACAAACCAAACTTCTTCGGGAATTTGACGGTTTATTTCAACATAAGGTGATGTTGTTAAATAAATAACAAGCGATGATCTTGCTTCTACCCACAACTCCTTTTGCGGATTAGCATTACTAATCATGCTTCGGCTCTTTCCATAAGATTCGAATTCATCGTTCAATGGCTTACCATTCTTACGAGGAGTATAAACAGGTTTTGTGTCTAACTATCCCTTCATCCTTACAAAATTGTTCAAATTCTAAAGAAGGTAAATTCACCGTATTTGTCGGTTCTTAAAAATTTGATTGATTTGCCTATTTTATTTTCACCATTGTTTTAAATTGTTTGAAAGCATTAAACACATAAACTTTCTTTTTCAACATATAGACCCAAAATTTTACGAGAAATCATCGATAAAAGTTAAAAAATACAAGGCACCTCCATAGGACACAATAGGAGATGTTCCCCACGGATCGAGTGAATATAATCAAAATACTTCTTTATTATGATTACGGACTTGAATCTTTGTTTACATTGTTTTCCAAACACACAATCTTTACAAAAATCCAACTTCAAAGGATTTCAAATCAGGAAGTAGCTTGCGATTCATCGATACACCGAAGACCTTTATCGCTCATGTGACCCAATAGTTGATGCCATAGACGAGAACCCAGCTAGCCACCGCTTTATCGACACGATGTTGCTTCACGCTTGAGTGCTTCCGCAGGTACGCGGGTTTTAGAACTTTTTAGCCTTCATAACAACGAGCTCCTTTCGAGACTTTCAACACTCCATTCGACTGTAAACTTATAACCATGCGAATCCAAAACTCCCGAGGAAATCAAGTTTTTCTTTAGATCGGTACATGCCTAACATCGAGATAAGGTTTTAATTGTACCATAATACATTTTAATTCGCACATTTCCAATCCCAATAGTCGACAAGATGCATTATTTCCAAAACGAATTGCCATCTACGGTTCCATATGATGAAAACCAATTCCGGTATGGACTCATATGATGAGAAGCACCGAGTCTAATAGCCAATAGTCGACTGTCTTGTGAGATATTACATACGAGTGCTTCAGCAGTGCGACCTCATTATCCATGCCTGAATCGACCTGATTTGCTTCCTTGTTGTTTTCCGCCTCCTTCCGTTTCCAACAATCCTTTTTGAGATGTCCCGTTTTGTTGCAGTACCAGCATTTTGCTTTAATCTTCTTGCCGCCCTTTGAATTCGATCTGGAAGAACCTCTTGTCTTCTCCCCCCGTTCCCTTGAGCGACCTCTAGCTACCATGGCTTCAGGTGCAAAAGTCTCAAATGCTAGATTGTCTTCGTACCTCTTCAGATAAGAGAGCACCCACGGCAGATTCAAATTTTAATGAATCGACAGTGCTCAAACCCGGCCCAAGGGTGCGAAGTGATCCCATGACTTAGGCAGGGAACACAACAAGGTTATTGACGTGTCTTCGTCCTCCATATTTACTTCCATATCAGACACGTGGCAAATAAGTGTATTAAAAACATTCAAGTGATCTGCAATTTTCGTACCCTCCTTCATCTGAAGGCTATAAAGTTGTCTTTTTAAATAGATTCTGTTAGTCAAATATTTTTTCATATAGAGAGTTTCCAATTTCTTCGATAACCTTGCAGTTGTACTCTCTCCAACAATATTGAAGAGTACTTCATCTTCTAAGCATAACCGAGCAGTGCGAGCTCGGGCATCAAGTCCTCCCGATCCGAATTCGACATGCTTCTTGGTTTTTAGCTACCTCGTCTAATTCCTTGTGCAACCCTTGTTGCACCGACCAAATCCCTAACCTTCGGTTTCAACGGGGAAAAATTGTTTTTCCCGGTGAATTTTCCACCTCAAATCTTGTGTTTGTCATTTTTAGCCATTTCTCCCTCCTAGGGTTTTAGTTTCCCTTCTTCTAAAATTTCCCCTCTTCTTCTAGGGTTTAGTTTTGAATCTCTTCTTTCTACTACAAACTTTAAATAGAAATAAAAAAAATTCTCCTTTCACTAAATCAAATCGTATGAAACCTGAATCCTTTTAAACAGATTTTTGTTCAAACCCTTTAAATTTTGTTCAACCCCTTTCTCAAAAAAAAAAAAACTGAACCTTTTTTTTATTTAACTCAAAAAAGATCCTTAAAAAACAAAGGTTGTTTTAAAAAAATTGTTCAACCCTTCCTCACACTGAATCCAAAAAAAAAATATGTTTCTCAATGTATGCCTTAAAAAATTTGTTTCTTCAACCTTGTCTGCCTTATATATATTATATTGAAAAAAAAATTATATATGGATTTATGATTACTATCACAGCAACTCTCTTTACAAACGATATCTTTGCGGACACTATACGGGAACTCTCCTTTTAAACGATTTCTTCTTACGAGAGAAAAATCTATATGTATATCCTGACAGAGTTTCTTCTTCACAAGAAAAAAAAATATATGAACCGTTTTCTTTCGGCGAAGCAAATCCTTTGCGTCTAGATTTCTTCTTCTCACGATGGCGACACGATTTACGAGGCAAAAAATACATCCACGGCCCAATCGGATTTCTTCTTCTCAGACGGCCGGCTTATTTGCAGCCAAAAGATAGTTCACGGCGAGCGGATTCAATCGCTGGCTATACTTTGTTATTTATGATGAACGAGTTCCCTGCGGCAGGCACAAACCCTTCCATGTAGGCCAAACATCTCTTGGCTTCGGCCTTTTCGGCGGATTACGCGGTCAAAAAATAGCCAATCTATGAAGCTCGATGCCACTTGTTGTGGGAAAGAAATAGAATTGGAGAAATGAAACTGAATTGAACAACTGAAAGATAAATCACTTAGAAACTTTATTGATAAGTTCTCCGTTGCTACAAGCCTCTCGGGCCATCTCTTTTAACTTAGTCTATTTCGTTATTACAACCATATTTCGTTATTCAACCTATATTATAAATTTACCTATGTAGTTAGAATAACTAAAATGTAGGTTGAATAATGAAATATGGTTGTAATAACGAAATATACTAAGTTAAAAGAGATGGCCCGAGAGGCTTGTATCAACGGAGAATTTATCAATAAAGTTTCTAAGTGATTTATCTTTCATTTGTTCAATTCAGTTTCATTTCTCCAATTCTATTTCTTTCCTGCAACACATACCCAAAAAAGTATAAGTGACATTCATATGACCATGTTCATATGATATTTCTTTAATTAAACAATTTAATTGAAAATATAAAAAAACTTAATGTTTCTTGAGAAAAATCTATGTAAATACTACTAAGAATATTTTAGAATATTTTGTGGAGGTTAAATTATTACCATTAATATAAAAATTCTTGATAATTAAATTAAATTCTAATTTTTTATTTAATAAATATACATATATATAATTATATACTGTTTACAAACTATTATGTAATATTTACAAACTACAATTGAAATGAACCATTCATATGAAGAGAGGCCAATATACTCATAAATCTATTGTAAAATAATTTCGAAATGGAAAGAAGAATTATTTACTTTTATTATTTCATCTCCTAAATGAAAAGGCTTAAATGTATAATAACAACTACAAATAAAACATGCAAATCTTGTTTTTATATGTTTACAAGATTAAGAAGGCGGATATTTATGTAATAAAAGTAAATTTATATATAATTTATTATTATATTAAACCTAATTCCATGTATTTTATTAATTTACTTGTATCTGGTGTTACTCAACCATTTACTTATCCTTAAATTAAATTTCATCTAACCAACAACCTTGCACATTTTCTTACTTTTTCAAATATGAAAATGAAAAAACTGCGAGAATGCTCATATCAAACTTCTCATGCTATGGAATTCATCATATAAATATTTGAAGGATCATGTAAATGTTAATAATCCTTCTAGATAAATAATAGAGATATCGAACTTCTCATGCTATGAAATTCATCGTATAAATATTTGAAAGATCATATAAATATTAATAATCCTTCAAGATAAATAACTCCTTATTTCAAATATGGTAAATTGTGGAATTAGCTAAATAATGAACCGAGAGGGATTGTGATTTGGAGCTATCAAATAAGTCATTTGTTTCACTACATGTATTAACTTTCACTTAAAGCTTAGGGATGGTGGCGGGGCTATTAAATAAAGAATTTGTTTTTTACATGTATTATATTTTAGTTAGAAGTGCATTCGAGATGCTGGAATAGAAAAAAAATATGGCAATCACAATATTTAAATGTTGTTATTTCTTGTTTCTTTCGTGTTATTCTTTCATCCATGGGTACAAAGAAAGCTTATCATAAATAGTTTTTAAAAAAACCACGAGAGAGAGGTGAAAAGGGTTATAATAGAAAAATATTCAATAACGATCCTTTGGAGAGCCGTTATTCCTTGCTTCTTTCATGTTATTCTTTCATCCCGATACAAAGAAACGATCATAGATAATTACAAAAAAACCACGAGACAAGGGAAAGGACCACGAGAGAAGCACAGCGAGAATCTCGATACTTGGGGACCTCGAAATGTAAATGACATTGTTTCTCTCTGGGGTGCCACCTTTCTTTTAAATAAGAAGCAAAACACCCAAATGGGCACATCCTAAATATAAGCTCTCTTTCCTCTACTTATTATACTTTTCATGAATTTGGATTCTGTTTCCTTATGTATTAGTACACATTTTTTTAACGGTACAAAAACCTAATTCATTGTCGAAAAGCATATCAATATACGGTGACGAGCAATCTTTCAAAAGATTGTGTATAAAATAAAGTCTCACAGAAAAACTCTTGGAAGCGATAAAATATAGAGTCCCACAGAAAAAGAAAAAGAGTGGTTATACCCATGGCCAGCAGCAGAAGTGCGAATTCTAGTCCCAAACTTATATTCTCATGGACATAATAAAAAGCGTGTGTCCGGAGGATACATTAAAATACCAAAAGGAATATATATATACATATATATATATATATAATTATTTCAAATTTAAGTATATATATATATTTTTAAGTATTTCACAAAATGCTTCAAGGACGGTTTATTGTTGTATATTCCAAATTCATTAATCGAGGTGGCTTCAAAATTGAGAGCTACATTGAAAACATTAGCAAAAGTAATCCTATAACCATAATTCATACAACATAGTGAATCCTCATATAGAATTAAATATTGAAAAAAAACACATACGACTCACTAGCGAGGAAGGAAAAATATGTAAAGCAACACAACTAAAATGGAAATCCATATGAAAATATCGGTATTCAAGTGCCCTTGACAAGGAAACGATGGTACAATTTGACCATCGTTATAACTCTTCTAATTCGACCAAAGGTTTTCATGGTTATGAGGTGGGAATTTCTGTGGGAGAATGGGGGGTGGATGAAGAACCGCACATACAAATATTTCATAATTTGAATGGCTTTGTGTGGCTCTCACTACCAACTTTTTGTGAGCTAAGGATACCTTTTCGTAATTTGTGAGGATAATGGAGTAATTGGGAAGAACGACACACTACGGGGAAAAAAAGAGAAAGGTAACCAAGGGAATTTTATGAAGTCTCGAGCGAGACCCTCCAACATTCAAATACGACCAACGGTAACTAAGACGAAAGGGAGTGGTTGGTCACGTAGATAGGTCCAAATAACTAGGCGGGAAGAATGCACCACATCCCGAGCTATGGCTTGCAAGCACTCAATCTATAGTAACACACAATTTCCTGATCAAGTGAGTGCATGTTGCATTTTTCTCCTGGGTTACGACATACGGCCTTTTACCAAGAATGCCATTCTACTAACTGTGAAATATAATTTACTATAATTCCATCCTCTACTCCCCTACCCATACAACGTTTAGTATCAAGTACTCTACAACACTTGTTAGCTTGATAATGTGTGGTGTGTATGTGTCTTTTTAGAAATAGTTTACGACGTCATGTTTTACAATGTGTATGGTTAGTGTGTGGTTTTCCAATGTAAGATTGAGTTGTAATTGAATAAGTGATTGTAATAAAATTTTTGTGGGTATTTTTAATAGAATTATGTGTATTTCAAAAACAAGGAAGCGATTTTTCAAAAAATAAAACTTATATAACTTTCATCTCTCTTTATATTGAGAATTCCATGTTTTCAAAGACTTGTTAGGTTACAGATGATGAACCTTGGTTGGAAAATTCAATCTATTTTATGTTTAGAAATTTTAAATAATGCATTTATGTATTTTATGCATATTTTGAACAAAAATATACTATGTAAGTAGGTTTTTTTGTTTGTAAGTTTGGTAGGTCATCTTCATTCATTCATTTTCAAAATAAGGTTACATCCATGGAAATACATTCGGTGGCCTCAACCTCCCAATTGGGAAACTAAGTCTATTGGTCTTTGAAATGGATTATAAGCCATCTAAAATCTCAATAACAACTTAAGTCTAACAAACAAAGCCTTATAGTCTTGAATGTCTAGAATTGAATTTTCAATCTAGAGATACGCAATATATGATACTAGTTGACATATACATCGAAAATTATAGGAAAAAATATATCCATACATAGTATAACAACCTAATCATTAGAGGACTCCAAACAAGCAACAGGTCCTTGGCACTCGATCCTAGTAATTCTAGCGGAGACATCGAATGTGCTTTTCGATGCGCACGATGTAAGAATGGTTGTCGCTTGATTTGTGAATTGAATAAGTTGCAATTATTTATGTATTTCGTGTGGGCCCGAGGTCTCATTTCCAGTCCTTGAAAGAGGTCATGATGTATTTAGCCACCAAACATTTCATAAGAAAATAAAGGTGCATCGGGGCGATGCACCTTGAGTGTGTCTAGGATCTGAGAGAGAACTCGCCAATCATAGACATGCGCGTCGGCTTCTACTCGGCGGTTGAGATCGGCTTCCTATGATGATATAGTTTTTTTAACTTCCGGGCCAATTCCATTATTATAAGCCTGGATCACTTGCTAGATAATAGCAATGCCTTCGATTTGCAAAAATTCTGCTTCGTGATCCAAAGATGAGGAGGAGCCTGCGCTACAGATTACATATCTTCTTTCTGTGCCAAGCTATCACCCGTGTTGGAAATATGATACGGGATGTTGTCCATGATGGCAACTTGAATGAAGATGAAGACATTTTAGTGACATGTGTTGTCCTTGATGGCAATCCACACGATGAAGTTATGCTTGACTTGATGGACTTAGTAAATAATGTAAATGCGATGTGATATGATGTTTGTTGACAATATGATGCTAAGTGTTGTCACGAAGGCAACCCACTTGATGAAGATGATGACAACTTACTTGATGAGGTTGTGCTTGATAGAATATGTCCTTGATGAAGGAAATCGAGTGTATCTACGGTCGCGAACGAGCGATGAAGAAAGGATTTCGAGAATGTACTCAAAGTATGATGAAAAAGTATGTCTCTTGGTATACGCGGATTGGCCTGGGAAGAAGTCGCGTATGCAGAAAGAACGTGCCAAGTCGCGTATGGGCTAAGCGCTCAAGGAGTGCAAAACTAAGGGTAACCACCATGGTATTGACCCATTGTATTGGGTAATGATCACTTTAAATGACCCGGAAGTCCGGTAGTTTTGAGCTCATGGTATTGCTTTGGCCCATGGTATTGAAAAAGGGCTCATGGTATTGAAAAGGGTAAACCTATATAAGGAGAAGAAATTCATTGTGCAAAAAGATGAGCGTGAGTGCGAGATGTACGAGCTTGAATGAATACTTCTCTACGAAGTATATGTTTGAATGGAAAAGGGTTACACTTGAATGATAAATCTCGATTGTATGATGCACCAATGATGAAGAAGGGGATCTAGATCTGAATTGCTCTTGTATTTGTTGGAGTACGATTATGGAAGGCTTAGATGCGCGTGGGCGAGCATCGGCGAACATGCATGCGGGGAAGAAAAAGGGTAGATACGGGCGGAATATACGATCGATGAGTATCTTTGCTGCGTAATGATTGAAGATCTATACGCTGCTTCGCCGCGGAGGAAGCGCATATATACGCGGCTTCGGCGAAGAGAAAGCGCGTATGCGCGATAAAATATACAACTGAGGTATACGGCTGGTTTGTGTGGTGGAAGCGCGTATATACGCGACATCGATGTAAGTAAAAGCGCGTATGCATACTAGGGTTTGTGAGCGAGGTATGAAATATCTGATGCGTGTCTTTGTGTTTTAACTATACGATGTTTGTGTTGATATAGTACGTGATGATGTATGGTTGTGTAAAAAGTATGGAAAGGGTTCGATTAAAATATGATGAATTGTGGCACAAAGTTGTGTTCTATTAAAGTGGTTGGATCCCGATGTGAAAATTGATGAAACGTGGTCCGAGGTGAGTGCGAGGTTGTAGCCTTCGGTCGGGGGGTTGTAGCTCCCTTCCGAGGAGAGGGTACAGTAGCGAGATGTTCGGGGGGTCGTAGCTCCCTTCCGGGGAGAGGTGAGTAAACGAGTCGGGGGGTTGGGCTCCTTCCGGGGAGGGGGTGGTAAACGGCGCGGTGGGTGCTGTGATAGTCAAGTACGCACCGACACATATGTTGTAATATGTTTTCTGCTATAATAAAATATTGAAGGTGAGCAAGCTGAGGCGGTGGTTTTCTCGACTTGGGTTTCCACCTAAAAATCCTAGTGTTCATGTGTGATGCTTTGTGTGATGGTTTATTAAATTTCTTACGCATGTGTTCTTGTTTATAGAACATCTAATGAATGAATGATGGAATGATATATAAGTGAATAACTCATTGCATAATTAGATCTACGAGTATACGCTAGTTTCATAAAGGGGATCCGCGTATATACGCTAGTTTGCGAAGGAAAGTAGCGTATGGGTTTTAAGGAATGAAAAGAGAGTAAAAATATTTGATTATGCGATGAAAATACGATTCACCCCCCCCCCCCTCTCGGTATTTTTCCCAACAATTGGTATCGAGACGTGGTCCATACACGGGGAAACGATCGCTTGAAGGAGATCCGTAACAATGGGAAAAAATGAAGAATGAAAGGTCTTGAAGCTACGGTCATCTCTCTAGAAGCATCAAGTAAGAGAGTGAGGAACCTCTACAACTAAATGAAAATGAAGAACTTGGAGAAAAATGCGGTCTATCATAGAACGTACGAAAGCGAGATCTTGAAGAATCAAACAAGAAGAATACGAGTTTGGAGATGGAATCATCTCTCTACTAGCGGATCTTGAAGAATCAAATAAGAAGAATGAAGAACTTGAAGCGAAGAGGAAATTATCTCTCTCAAAGAAGATGCGGAAAAATCAAATAAGAAGAATGAAGAGTGGAACAAACATGTGAAGAAAACGAAAATTGGGTACAGAAAGAAGAGATCCTAAATACGAAGGATCAAGTTGAAGATGGAAGAAGAAAGAAGAAAGCATGACAAAGCAATGTCAAGCCTTGGAGGTTGAGGTAAACATTCTCAAAGGTAAATTGGAAGAAAAAGGTAAAAGCTGTTGAGGTTTCATGATAGTACTAATATCTGGACAATATTTTGAGTAATCAAGGTCTCTGCTATCAAACATGGTCTTGGTTTCCATGAAGCTGATGAGAGAATCTAGCTCACAAGGAATTGCCAAAAATTCGAGAAGATCTCAATGCAAAACGTGTGTTGAAAGAAACAAAAGATCAACCAACAATCATGAATTCTCAAAAGAATTCATTCAAGAGCAGATTGAATGTTTTAAATGTCATAATTATGGGCATGTTGCGGCAAATTGGGAGCGGATCATTTCGGCCACAAACAAACAAATTCTACTCGAGAAAGGTACTCTGGCTTCTTCGGGGGATATTGTTTTTCATGTAACAAGTATATGGACATAAATCAGCTAATTGTAAATGGAGGAAGAATAGAAATACTCATTATGATTCTTATGATTATTTCTGCGGCCACATGAGATGTTATGCTTGTAATAAGTATGGACATGTAGAAAAAGAATGCGGGATGAACGAGATGCAGGAAAGTGGACAATTTTCGGCTGCTTGTTGGAAAGCTCAAGCAAATTTGGAAAAAGAAGGACCGATCGAACGTAGGGGTCGGACCCTCTTTGCGGTCATACATACCGAGCTTACTTCTCCGATTGGTAACGGGAATGATGTGGGATACATTATGAGATTTAGTAATGTATCGTCACAAGAGGCAATGCATGATGACTTTCATGGTTGATTTGATTAATGCAGTTATGTTTACTTCGTATTTTATACGATGTGGAAAGGACGAGACGGGAGGTACAAGCTCGGGGAAGAAATGAAGGAAGATGGAAATTTTCTATGCTTCACTTTCCATACGCGAGGTTCCATTAACTAAAGTCGCGTATACACGCGAGAGGTTCCGGAAAACGCGGTCGCGTATGCATTGATGATAAGAAAATTTGTACGATAGCGAAGATGCGGAAAGCGAGAGGTCGGGGGAACATCGATCGGCATTGCTGATGATTGCCTTTGTTAGCATCATTCTAGTTATACTCATGATAATGAAATGATGCATGGGTTCTTGTGTTGAAGATTATGGATGAAGCACAGTTTTGCTTTATGATGAAGAGCATTCATTGTTGAGATGAAAGTCTTATAGTTCGAGGAGATGAGGACGGATCATGCGAGAGATTGTTGTTAATGACTTCTTTGTTGAAGGTGTCTCGGATTGCACAAGTTAAGGAAGAAGCCTTTGGTTTAGGGGGAGTAGCGGGGTTGAATTCTAATGATTGCATTGTTGGAAATATGGCTTGCTTATTCTTTGCTCTTGGTGATACTCATGCTCAAATGATGATGATTTAGTACATGGATTATTATGATGAGATTTTGAGCCACAGTTCTTGATAAGTATCTTTGTGTGGATGAGTTGGATATTGTTTGTTTCGGATCATATAGAGTTTGGTTGCTATGGTTGAGATCTTTTGCCTACATATGTTAATTCATGTTACATCTTGAAGATCATGGTGATTTTGGACCACATGGATGATTGCACGACACATATACAGAGAATCTTGTTACGGTATGATAATATTTTGAAGGAATGTATTGATGTTGCAAAGGATACGAAGGCTTGGTTACTAATGGGCTTATGCTACAACCATTGGATGACGCTTGAAGACACAACTACACTGTTACGGTATATACGTAGTCCGGAAACGATCGAATATCTCGAAAGAAGGCCGGAACATTGTCTTTTCCTCATAGAGAATCGGATACGCATAAATTTTAGAGATGGCCCAGGATACACGGGTTTCACGAAACACGATCGCGTATGTACGCGAGTTCTGCACATAAACCCGCGTATGGTTGGTTGCGACAATTTTTTGGATGGTTCGAAGCATTCTTCGGCACGGTAGGTAGCATACGGTATCTACGATACGTTTGGTATCTACGGTGGTGTTCCGGCCTCTCATAGTCTGTTCTAATGTTTTGATGAAGATGCCTTGATGATTTGTTGGTGAAAATGTTCGGGATGCACAAACTAAGGGGAGTGTAGTCATATGAAAAGGATGCATGGATGCACCTTTGATTCGGGGGAGCATTAGCGTTCTTGAGTATAATGCATTGTTGGCACTATGATGGTTCTGTTATATGATCTCTCTTGAGGTCTTCTTGGTATTGGTCATAAAAAGTCATATTTGTAGTTTGATGAAAAGACCTTGTTGAGACTCATGTTGTAAGGTGTAATATTCGGTCATGTAAGGACTTGTCATTTTGTTGAGTGGGCGGGAGTCCAATTTTGTAAGAAGCACGTGGTTGGGTATTTGAGTCAGAGTTGTAAACCCACACAGTTGGGTACTTGAGTCTCATATGTAAATCCACTTGGTTGGATATTTGATGTAGTATAGGTCATTGGCTGATAGGAACTTCATAAAGTCATGTAATTCATTGAAAATATGTTTGAAGATTCAACATGAACTCGGGGGAGCTTGGTCACTTCGGTATGCATCGGATACGCGAACGCTTCTTCTACATGAGAAGAAAGGGGTGAGTGTGTTGGTTTGATCATGGTGCCCTTGATGTCAAAGGGGGAGAGTGTGTTGGTTTTAGTCTGCTTGGTTTTGTCCTTTGCCTTGATGTCAAAGGGGAGTGACATGGTGTTTGAATGATGCAAAAATGGAGAGAGTGACATGGCAAATAGGGAGAATGACATGGTATCATTGTATTCTTAATGTATCTATCTGTTGTGGTAACCAAACACCATCATGGTTGCCATCAATTCCAAGGGGAAGATTGTTGGAAATATGATGCGAGGATGTTGTCCTTGATGGCAACCCCTTTGAATGAAGATGAAGACATTTTGTTGTTGACATGTGTTGTCCTTGATGCAAATCCACACGATGAAGTTATGCTTGACTTGATGGACTTAGTAAATAATGTAAATACGTGTGATATGATGTTTGTTGACAATATGATGCTAAATGTTGTCCCACTGAGAGCAACCCACTTGATGAAGATGATGACAACTTACTTGATGAAGTTGTGCTTGATGAAATATGTCTGATGAAGGAAATTTGATGTATACGGTGTGAACGAGAAGGCAATGAAGAAAGGATTTCGAGAATGTACTCAAAGTATGATGAAAAGAGTATGTCTCTTGGTATACGCGGATTGGCCTAGGGTAAGTCGCGTATGCACGTAGGAAAGAACGTGCCAAGTCGCGTATGGGTCGCGCTCCAAAAAGTGCAAAACTAAGGGTAACCACCATGGTATTGACCCATTGTATTGGGTAATGATACGCCTAAATGACCCCGTCCGAGGGTAGTTTTGGGCTCATGGTATTGCTTTGGCCCATGGTATTGAAAAAGGGGCTCATGGTATTGAAAAAGGGTAAACCTATATAAGGAGAAGAAATTCATTGTGCAAAAGATGAGCGTGAGTGCGAAGATGTCGAGCTTGAATGAATACTTCTCTACGAAGTATATCGATGGAAAGGGTTACACTTGAATGATAAATACGATTGTATGATGCTGATGAAGAAGAGATCTAGATGCGAATTGCTCTTGTATTTGTTAGATACGATTATGGAAGGCTTAGATGCGCGATGAGGCGAGCATCAAGGCGAACATATGTACGAAGAAAAAGGGTAGATCTGGGCGAATATCGATACGTGCGTATGTTGCTGCGTAATGATTGAAGATCTATACGCTACTTCGCCGGAGGGAGAAGCGCGTATATCTGTGACTTCGGCGAAAGCGCGTATGCGCAATAAAATATACAACGCGAGGTATACGGCGGGTTTGTGTGGACGGAAGCGTGTATATACGCGACATCGGTGAAGTAAAAGCGCGTATGCATACTAGGGTTTCTTTAGGCAAGGGGGTATGAAATATCGATGCCGTTACTGTTGTTGTGTTTACGCTGTCATTCTGTGTTGATGTGAATCTATTTGATGATGTATGGTTGTGCTTAAAAGTATGGAAAAGGGTTCGGTACGGAAATATGATGAATTGGCAACTTGCAAGTTGTGTTATTAAAGTGGTTGGATCCGGTGTGAAAATTGATGAAACGTGGTCCAAGGTGAGTGTGAGGGTTGTAGCCTTCGGTCGGGGGGTTGTGGCTCCCTTCCGGGGAGAGAATTTGGTAAACGAGATCGGGGAGTCGTAGCTCCCTTCCGGAGAGGCCCACAGTAAACGAGTCGGGGGTTGGAGCTCCCCTTCAGAGAGGTGGTAAACGAGCGCGGAGGTGGGTGCTACCAACGTCTTTGGTCAGTACGCACCGGCCACATATGTTGTATGTGTTTTCTCTATAATAAAATATTGAAGGTGAGCAAGCACGGCGGTGGTTTTCTCCCGACTTGGGTTTCCACCTAAAAATCCTGGTGTTCATGTGTGATGCTTTGTGTGATGGTTTATTACGTTTCTTCTTGCTCATGTTTCTTGTTTATAGAACATTTAATGAATGAATGATGGAATGATATAAGTGAAGAACTCATTGCATAATTAGATCTGCGAGTATACGCTAGTTTCATAAGGGGATAGCGTATATACGCTAGTTTCTTGAAGGAAAGTAGCGTATGGGTTTTAAGGAATGAAAAAGTAAAAATATTTGATTGTATACGGTAAATATTTGATTCACCCCCCCCCCCTCTCGGTGTTTTCCCAACAACTGATGGAAAGACTGGACCCATCTTGTTTACCTCCAAATTAAGCAAATTGTAAACTATTCAACATATAAGGTAGGTTGAAGACCAATACCATCCTTTGTGCAAGTGCCCATAGTGTAAACACAAATTATGAGAGCATGTTGAATAGACATTAAAGAGGAGAAAGAAACAAATTTTGTTAGGCACAAGCCTGGCAAAAAGGAAAAAATTTGACCACAGTGGCCTCTAACACCATTATAATCCACTATCGAGAACTGCATGCTAAAAAATGCCATAGTACACATAGATTTGAAGCGGTTGTTGAAAATTAAGCTAATATATACCATACATTGGCTCCCTGAGCCAAAAATCCTTACATGAGACCTCATAGACAAAGTAAATCAAATACAATAAGTTTAAATTTATTGTTATTCTTAGGATGAATAAAACATGAAAATATCCCTCAGTGTTGAGTACAAAATCCTTCACCATGCAACAATCAACCGAGAATTGAACATATATTCCCATTCTAAAAATGTCCAAAAAAATGACACTGACATAGGAACATCACACACAAAAGATAATGAAACTACAAAAAATTTCCAACTTTCTGAACACCCATTTATGTTTCTTCCAGCATTCCAACTACAGAGCATGTCAATGCGAATGTGGTGGAGAGTATATCGAAGAAGCCACAGTTGTGGAGGTAAAGTAAAATAAAAGCAGACATACCCGGATGTGAATGCGATAAACCAGAGGGGCTTGGTCCCGAGATTAACTCTACTTTTCCAACCAATTTGAGCAGGCCTGAACAAGAGAGCCATACATCTCTAAATTATCCTTAGAACACATCACTAAGACAAGAAAAATGCATGTAGGAGGTTATATTCCCTTCCCACCAGGATTTTATGACCGTTGGAGCTCATCCCTTTTCCATTTAGCATTCCAACGCTATATGCAATCCCACTAGTACACTCACACATGTGAAATCTAGGAGGTGGCCACCCTTCAACCTTGCGAAGAGTCATAAAAATAATATCTCAGATCCGGAGAAGGATATTGAACTGTATTGTACCTCGATTGAAGAACTATATAAGTAGGTATTGTTCCTTATTACTGACCAATAAATATCCTTGAGTACATAAATTTAGGTCGTGATTATTTTATATGGTACACTGGAAGAGTTATTTTTTAATACATTTAAGCAACAACCACCTAGCGATGGCATAGTCCATAGACCCTCACTATGAAACTCATTATTTTGAATTTATTTAAATGCTATCAAAGAATATGAGAAGTGAATTTTTGTTTTTTTTATTAAAGAAATTACAATTTTTTTTTTCCTTTGGTTTTTAAAAAAGTAAAGTCATTAGCATTGTATATTTTAGGGCCATGTTTATGGTTGTGATTATTCTAAAATTTTTGCTTATAATAATTCTTCATATCATTATACTTTTTATAGTAGTAGTAATAATAGTAGTATAATTTTGAGGATAAAGCTGGATAAACACCAAATTGGTGTATGACAACCCCTTATTTGTGGGACATTGTCCCACTTTTGTGCAATAATTTGACTGTTGAAGTCTACCTAGATGTGTAAATATTGTACCTCTTTATATATTTTATCCTCCATGTTTTCATTGACGTACCTCCTTTTTTTATTTTCATTTTCTTAAATATTTGTTGCTAAAGTACTATATAATATTCTACTAATACTTTTTTATATTTCTTTTTTTTTTAAATTTACTTTATATTGATTAAATAAAAAATTCTTAATACTAAAATCCAATTCATAATACTAAAATATGGTCCTGTTAGGTAGGATGATATTAAAGAAAATGATTACTCATACAAAATTAAATCCAACCATTTCATAATGCTAAATTCCACTCCAATTGAATAATGATGATATTAAAGAAATGTTTTTCATATAAAACTAGTATATATCCATATTAACCATAAATATAGCAAGAGCTCAGAGGCATCAAATCTCTTTAGGTGCAAACACTTTTTGTAGTACAAAATACTTTAAAAGCATTGACCTCGAAAGATTGCATCCCTCTCTCTCTCTCTCATTTTTCAAATGACATTTTTGAACACATAAATAGATTCAAACACTTGAAATTCTCTTCAATACATAGAATAAAATAACTTAAACACTCAATTCCAACAAGTATTTGATGGGATGACATGGCCTATCGGTAGAAGATAAACCCTAGAAACTGTAGAATGGTGGCTCTAGTTTTTAGCTCGTAGGTGTTAGTTTAATATTCATTAACCTCTGAGCCCTCATGTTTACCAGTGTTGAGCACATGCCCTCTCTCTTCTTCCTCATGCTGTTGACATCATATTGTGACTATTTCAAGCTCCTCTCGCTCAATTGTAACGACTTTCGCGGATTAACGGTTGACTTTCGGCGGTTTTGACAGAAAATGGAGCATTCTGCCTGACATATGGACTCCACTATTTCCCTTCTCCGCTTCTCGACCCCAGCATCCTGACTGTCTGTAATAGACCTTTTGTCTTGTAATAACCGCAGAAGGTGGTAAGAACTATTTCTAGGTGTTTTTCTCATGGACCCTAATGATATAGTGGATAACTCCATTGTGGAGGAGGAACAGTTGGTCTATTCATCATAAACCCTTGAATCGAACCAAATATGGTTGCATTACCCACTCAGTAGCTAAATGGAGCTCATGTGAGTGACTTGCTGGAAGTGCTCAAGCAGTTGTAGCCTCTACATTGACATTGATGCGACAGACTCGGGTTTTACGAAGTTGAGGGTTTGTAGCTCAAGCCCAACTGAATAGTTTCTAGGCCTTAACCCTAATATTCCAGCTTCCTCGGTCTTCTCTATACCATCCCCATGAAGTTTACATGTTTGGAACCACCAATAGGCAGCGCTTAACCCAGCTAAGGTTTTGGTACGAGCAGAATGTTCAGGGAGTCTGGGACGTCACACAAAAGGGTCTTTCGGTTTTGAGCAACTTTCCTTGGGCTTAGCGGATTTCATACACACCCACAACGATATTCTTAGTTTTAAGGCTACTGTTTTTGCTTCTAGAATTTCTGAAGGCCTGCCCATACTGACTTATCAAGCTGAAGAGAAGACCTCTTCGAACTTAGATGACACCCTACGTGAGGAAGAGGGACCTCACTGAGAGATACCATCCCACAGAACTGGAAATAAGAAAAAGTGGTACACAAGGATTCATGAGAAATCGAGGGATATGGTATTTGGTGAAGGTGTTAGTATGTGGAAAGCCTATGAAACAAAAAAAAATGTTATCGTTGGCAGGGTCCTTGGGTGGAATTATACTTCGGTTAGACTTGAGTGTCGGACCTCTGAAATATAGGGCAACATTCTCAAACAACTCCCGAAGGTCCTAACCATGAATAGAGGTTGGTTTTCTCTAATATTACCTCACCATGATATGGCTAGTTGAGTTCTTACAAAATATTGGCATATTGAAATGACATCGGTTCTCCTTAAACGTTGGAATCCACTTTTAGACCCTGATAAGGAGAAGATGGGGGCTAACCCTATTCGGGTTTGGTTACCAGGTCTGCCACTCCAATTTTCGATGGAAGAATTCCTTAGATGCATTGGAGAGGATTTGGGTATTTACTTGGATCATGAAAAATCCTACTTGGAAACAGGGAACATTTCTATGGCGCGGATTCTGGTACACTTGGATACTCATGAAGGAATGGTTGACAACTATGTACTTTAACATAGGAACATATCCAGGTTCCAAATTCTTGACTATGAAAGGGTCCCCTTTCGATGCAGGAGGTGCCATAGGGTGGGCATCTATACAAGGATTATCCCCTCATACTGGCGGTGAATGTGGCTCAATCTAAAACGTTGGTTCATGCGGGGACCCAAACCACTGAAAATTTTGAGGTGTATTCACAGAGGTACATGCAGAGTTCGGGTACGAGGAAGAAGCCATATCCTCGTTAGTCTCACCTATGACAGTGTCAAAATCTGCTCCACAAGCGCCCAGTAATGAAGATCCATAGCTACAGGAGCAGGATCTCTGCCCCATTACAGGTACCGTGTCCTCTACCTCCTCTAATTTTATTTTTAATCTCTATATTTTGTCATCTTCTTGTGCATTTAATAATATTACTTGTCCTCTAGTATGAAAAATAATCTTCTCCCTTTATGTTGTCACGTTGCATCTGTAGCCCCAACCCTCCTTAGTTTATCCATCCATCCCCTCTGCTAGCTCTGATACTATCAATTTCCTTGACACCTCTAGTACCAACTCCACTTGTTGTTACAACATTCATTCCTCGGCCAAGGCCCTAATCGATAATTATTATGGATTAGGCGATGACCCCACCATGACTACACCAAAAGCCACTAGAGGCAGACCATCCTCGCTTTCCAAAGCTATCCACCAAGCTAGGGTTGATGTGGCCTCGGGGAACCAATTCACTACTGACTGGGTTCTTAGAGCAAAGAAAACTCGAGCCAATGGTTCCCCATGATTTTTCTCTCCTTCAATTGTAGAACGTTAGCCAACCCAGATAAGAAGCTGGCGCTCCACCGATTACTTGAATTAGAAAAGGTGGATATTAATTTAGGGAAAATTTTAAGAATGGAAATTTATCTTAAAGTTTAGAAACCTCGGCGAATCTTATGAGTCCCTGATATGCATATTCTAAAAATTTTGGTGACATTTCTTTAAATAGATCCAAATTTATAATGAATTTATATAGCATTTATAAAATTTTGACGATTTTTAGGATAATATAATTTTATGCTATACAATTTGGGCGAATCACTTTTAGAAAAAAATGGAAATTGGAAAATCTTTTTTTTGGGAAAACCATGTAAAATTAGCCCACCTACGAATACTAGCCCCTAAAATTTTCCATGGATATTATCATGCTACAAGAAAATATGGGACTCGGAGAGTCCGTTCAAAAATTTCTTTCTTTGATCTATCCATTATGGACATTTTATACCTTGGATATCCACATCCAATCTAGGGGTAGCGCCATTGGTTTCAACGACTGGGCCATACAAGTTCACAATTTGTGGCAATAATATGGGATTCTAAGGGAAGACATTAACGCCTCTGATCTTGGTACCTCTTTGATAATTCTCAACATCTATGGGTCTTGCCATTACATACCCACTTTTTGGGATAAGCTGATGCGATCCCCTATTAGTTGGCTCACTCAATGAAGCTAAATGAAGACACCAGGTCAGGCAGGAGATCAAAGAGTACTTTGAGCAGTTGAGATAGATTTCCACCAAGGAGGATTTTGAGTTGAAAAGACAAAAAATGCATAATTACATCGGTGTATTTATCTAAATTAGAACAATGTTTCTCTTTCCTTAGAGGGAGGTTAAAATTGGTTCCAAGTCATTTTACCCAGATCATATGGAGGCTATGGTCTTCTTCCAACTCAACACCGTCACGTATTTTAGGGTTTTCATCCCATAGTACCAATCTTGGAACAAATATGTGACTGAGAAGCATCAAGTGGAAGTTTTTGAGCTAGAGTTTCCCCAAACTAAAGAATCATATTGTTTTGTCTTGTTAGGTTGTCAATTCGTCTCTACCCTATTTTGTATTATATGGGTATGAGTGTAAAATTTAATATTATTTGTAATTATTTTTAAAATTAAATTCCAGGTCTCAAAATTGCTATGCGAAGAGTCACGATGCAATGTAGTGAGTCATTTTATAAAGGAGTTGAAGATTCATGAGCAGAGTCTAAGATTCATAAAGGGGAATGTGAAGAGTCACCCCCTTTTGTTATAAATATATCGTCATAACACATGTAAAGGTATTTTGGCTAGGCTTAGGCTTTGGAAGAGCTTTCCAGTTTTGTGAGAGCCTTGACTACTTCATAGCATACAGGGAGTATAATTGTTTGGAGGAGTAGGTGTTCTTGACTTCACGTTCCACTCTCGGGGCTAGTGGTTCTTTGATGGTTTATGTATGATTGGAAGTTTAACTTTTAATAAAACTCATAGCCTACACACTGTCATGCATATGTTTTGAATATAGTAGGACTATTCCTGTTTTATTTTCAATGTATTTTATTTAACTTACGCTTATTCTTATTAGCTACTTTTTTTGCATTTGTACGAATGTTGTTGAATGTTTGTTGTTGTATTAATTCACTACGGTTAACTTGTGAACTATTATGCATATTATATTGAGATGTCATTATGCTCCGGTTTTACTTTAAAGATGAGTACTATTAAATTATTCTATTGAGCCCACTTCCTTTTTCCTTCATGTGTTGGAACCTTCATGCATCACACTTGAATTTCCATAGGGTAACACACTTGTTCTCACCAAAGACACCATGCACCACTCTACACGTATTTGCAACCAAGGGAGATAATTAACACCCCACTATTGGGTCTCCTACTCCAAATGGTGTGAGCTTTAGTTGGGACTTCATATCGGGGAGATCCCCTCAATATTGGTGGGCCCAACACTGTCAAAATTGTTGGTGCTAGTAGGAGGGACATATGAAAAGATGAGCCCTTTAAGTGTGTTTTGAATTTCTACACTCATCTAATGACCTCTCCCCAAATCATAACCCCATCATGTTTTTCCAGATACACAAATATGAATGTGTCGGCGCGAATTGTTGACGACTCGTCAAATATGAAATTCAATGGCAAGGCTGAAACCACCTTATTTGATCATCCTTTATTTTCCTTGATTTTTTCACAAGACACAACAACAAATATGAGGATGTTGGTTGCAGGTTTTTTATTCTCATGTTCGAAGGGCACGTACGAAATTGGTGTAAGACATTTCCTAATGCCTCCATACACTCTTTCAAACAAATTTTCATAGAGATGTTTTGTGTGCTTTATATGTATGATTGTAAATCTCTAAAATTATGAATTTTCGAAAAGCATGTGATGAGTCTACCCAGTATTTTCACAATCATTTTGTTCATTTTTTCTTTGAATTTCTTGAAGATGATTTTGATTGACCTTTCGTGGTAGACAAATTTCTATATCTTCTTCAAATTTTAGATAATTTGCACGTGGTTGAACCTTCTGAACCGCTCTAAACATATGTCGGTATTAGAGCTTCTAAATCTACGTTAGGAAAAGTTTTTTTTCCAAGTGATCCTTCATCCCCTTCTCACCAAACAACTTTTGTTCTGGAGGTTTAGGTGGGAGAGCTTGAGAATTCATCAGTTGATCTACCACCATACCCTCCCACCCCACACTCATATTTTATGTGGAGGTTTGGACTACATATCTAATGATTACAATGAAGTGCTCTATCCATGTCCTTCATCCTTTGTCTCCTTTTGTCCTCTACATTATGAGTTGTTGTGCTCACCTATTTAAAATATTTCTTATGATCACGGGGATAAATTATTCAAAGGATTTTGTGTTGAAAAAATAATTTGCAATATAATTTATGATAATTATGTGTGGAAGTATACACCTCAACAAGAATTTGCGATGAATGATGATTATTTTCCTTCTGCACCTCTTCTGCATAATCCTGTCATTTTCCACAATTCTGTCATTCCTGTTGAATCTAGCGAAATTTTAGTTTTTGATGATATTATTACTTTTGATCATTCTCCGAACATGTGGAATGTCATTTTCTCATCTGAACATGGAAAGGAAATTTTTTCGCTTCTTTATTTCCCCAATCTCTCACCTTATCATTTTGAAAATATAGAGGGTGCAATTTCTTGTTTTCAATATTCCCTTCTTCATGATTTTTGAGGTCATGACAATGCCTCTACTTGTGATCTTGAACTTTTTGATCATGGCGGTCATGACCTTTTCATTGGTTCATTTGGTCATGATTCTTATTCTTCCATTGTTCATATTTCTAAGCCACTTATCTTTGATGATCCATCACATGATGAGTTGGAACTTCCATAAGATAATAGCTAAATTTAGCCGAAGTTTATGGTTATGTTAGGTTCTCGTAGTCTTGCGGTCAGTTCCACTTTCGATTAGAAATGTGTTGAATCTTTTGATTCTCCTCATTACTTTATCGCACACATTGAAAATAGAAATTTGTTGGCAAACCAGCTCCAAAAATAGAAGAAAAGAGATATGAATTCCTTAGAAATAAGTGACTTCAAGGGGGCAACCTCCAATACATTACATGAATGAACAATTATTAGATGATACAAATTACAAAACCTCCTTTCTATATATAGGATTCCATGGGGCCACAATGTAATCCTAGTGGGGCCACAATGTAATCCTAGCTGACCTAACAATAATAATTTAATAACACAATAATAACAATAAGGGGGTTAGACTAACAACAATAAGGGACTATACTAGTAATATAGGGACCTAACATGCCCCTCTCCTTCGAAAAAGTGTTTTCCTCAATGCTTGAGTAGCTCTGGGTGCTTCTGTATAAAATTATCATCCTCCCATGTAGAATCTTCAGTGGGTAAGTTCTTCGACCTAATAAGATACTCTAAAATTGATCGATTTTGTAGCTTTCGAGTTCTGGTTTGCGTGACCGCTTCAAGTTCCAATACTATTTTTCCTTCCTCATCAAGTTCTTGCAATATTGTTTGAACTGGAATATTTTCACTTATAACCTTCTTTAAGCATGAAACATGGAAAATTGGATGCACTCGTGAACAAGAAGGAAGCTCCAATTGGTATGCCATAGTACCAATATTTTGCAACACCTTGTAAGGACCATAGTAATTTGGTGATAATTTATTGTCCTTCTTAGCTTGCTTGAGGGACATTTTTTTTTATGGTTGTAGCCATAAAAATACCCAGTCTTCTACATCAAAACTTGTCTTGCTGCGATGTTGATTTGCCTGTTGTTTCATTAGATTCTGTGCCAAATTCAGGTTGTCTTTTAAGAGTTGGAGAACTTCTTGTTGATGCTCAATGTGATCTTCCACTGCTTGAACCTTCAAATTTTCTCTTAAAGATGATGTGATGGATGGTGGATGATATCCATAAAGTGCCATAAATGGGGTCATTTTTGCTTCAGTATGGAAGGAAGTGATATACCACCATTCAGCGAGAGGTAACCACTTGACCCATTGTGTTTGTTTATTAGATACAAAACAACGAAGATATCATTCAAAAATTTTATTTATTATCTCAGTTTTACCATCAGATTGAGGATGATAAGATGAGCTATCAGCTAATTTAGTACCCAAACAAGAAAATAACTCCATCCAAAAATTTCCAGTAAAAATGGGATCTTTGTCGCTCACAATAACCCTTGGGTTTCCATGTAGCTTTATTTGTGTCCATAAATGTAGTACCAACTGTACCTGCTTTAAATGGATGATATAATGCACAAAAGTGTGCATACTTGGTAATTCTATCAACTACCACCATGATGACAGTATTTCCTTCGGACTTAGGTAAACCTGTGATAAAGTCCATTGAAATCTTCTCCCAACGTTGACTTGCAATGGATAAAGGTTGTAGAAGACCCGGGGTCTTAATTGTCTCAACTTTATTCTGCTGGAAAACCAAACATTCCACCACAAAATTTTGAATATCAGATTTAAGGCCATCCCAAAAAAATTCTTTCTTCACCCCGTGGTAAGTTTTTAAAAATCCTGAGTGTCCTCCTAAAGGAGAAGTGTGCAATTCCAGAAGAATCTTTTGTTTTAGTTGGGAATTCTTACAAAGATATAAGCGATCTTTGTACCATAAGGAATCATTTTTCCAACTAAATGTAACAGATGTACTAGGATCTTGCTGCAACTTTTGAATGAGTGTCCATACATCTTTTTCCTTCTTCCATTCATCTCTTGCTTCGGTTATCCAATCTGGTTGGATAATAGAAATGGCACAAAGCAATGCTTCCACCACTTCATTCTTTCTTGAGAGTGCATCTGCAACAACATTAAGCTTTCCTTTTTTGTAGATTATTTCAAAGTCATAACCCAACATCTTTGTAACCCATTTTTGCTGCTCTTCTGAAGATATTCTTTGTTCCAAAAAGTGTTTAAGACTATCATGATCAGTTTTTACCTTGAAGTGTCTTCCCATTAGGTAAGTTCGCCATTTCTTTAGTGCATGCAGTATTGCTAACATTTCCTTCTCATAAATAGGTTTTTTTAAATACTTTCCTTTGATTGGATGACTTTCAAAAGCAATGGGTCTTCCTTCCTGCATTAAAACTACACCAATTCCATTTCCTGAGGCATCACATTCCACAATAAAGGTTTTTGTGAAGTCTGGCGTAGCTAAGACCGGTGCTAGGCACATTGCCTCCTTAAGATGTTCAAAGGCCTTAGTTGCTTCAGGAGTCCATGAAAATGCATCTTTCTTCAATAATGTTGTTAGAGGTGCTGCTATTCTCCCATAATCCTTAACAAACTTGCGATAATACCCTGTTAACCCGAGAAATCCTCGCAACTGCTTTATGGTTGTGGGAACTTTCCATTCCTTAATGGCTTTAATTTTGTTAGGGTCTACTTTAACACCCTCGTGAGATACAATATGACCAAGATATTCCACCTCTTGTACTCCAAAGAAACATTTGCATTTTTTTTTGCATATAATTGTTTCTCCTGGAATAGTTTGAGCACCTTGTCAACATGTTCAACATGATTCTTCCAAGACCTGCTGTAGATTAGTATATCATCAAAAAATACTAGCACAAATTTTCTAAGGAAGGGTTTGAAAATGGAATTCATCAACCCTTGAAATGTAGAAGGTGCATTGGTAAGGCCAAAAGGCATGACCCAAAATTCATAATGACCCTCATGAGTTTGAAATGCCTTTTTTGGAATATCTTCAGTCTTCATTCTAATTTGATGATATCCCGAATGAAGATCCAACTTGGTAAAATAAATTGCTCCATGTAATTCATCCAATAATTCATCAATCACAGGAATGGGAAATTTATCTTTAATGGTGAGCTTATTGAGCTCCCTATAATCTGGACACATGCACCATGATCCATCCTTCTTGTGTACCAATACTACAAGAGTAGAGAAAGAACTTTGACTAGGTTGAATTATACCAGCCTCTAACATTTCTGCAATCATACGTTCAATTTCACTCTTTTGGACATAAGGATATCTGTAAGGCCAGATGTTTGGAGGAACACTTCCTGGAATCAAATGAATAGCATGATCATGATCACGAATAGGTGGGAGTCCTTTGGGAGTATCAAACACATTGGAATGATTGTCCAAGACTCTTTGGAGATCTGGAGAAATAGATGATTTTGATGTTGGAACTTCTAGTGAGCATATTTGTGAAATTACGCCTCGTTGTTCTTTCTTCAGAAGATTTTTGATGACATTAGATCTTATTATATTTCCTGGCTTCCCTATTATACCCTGTAATTCGATTTCCTTTCCTTCCAAAAAAATTTCAAGATAAGTTCTTGAAAATTAAAAGCTACCGTCGCCAAAGATTGTAACCATTGTACTCCTATTATGACATCAGAAGCTCCCATTGGGATGGAAAGCATTGGACTATTCAATACATATTCCCCCATGGATAGCTTGATATTATGGAATTTTCCAGAGCAATTTATAGTTCCTCCATTTGCAACCATCACTTGACATTCTGGTGCTGGGTATAGGAAACAATTCAATTCCTTAGCTACCTTACAATGAATAAAATTATTGGCACTACCTAAATCAATCAACACTATTACCTTTTTCTTCTTGATATGTCCTTCTATCTTGAGAGTTTGAGGAGTGGTAATTCCTGCGAATGCATTACACGATATGGTTGGACTCATTTCTTTCTCTTCTAGGGTTGGTTCCCAGTGTATATCCTCTTGTTTTTAATTTTATTCTTCCTCTTCACAATCTATGTAAAATAATTTCTTCTCAACACACTTATGACCTTTAGTGTATTTGCTATCACAACTGTAGCAAAGCCCTTTTGCTCCTTTTTCTTCCAATTTTTGTGCTGTCAACCTTGTAGGTTGTTGAAATCTAGGAGTAGCAACACTTTCCTCTTTATATAAGTGAGTGGTAGGCTTCCTTGCCGCCATAATTTTACATTCAATTTTTCTTGCCAACCTGAATGCCTTCTCTGATGAATCAGGGTCCAAAACATGAACTTCATGTTGTATTTTATCCTTTAATGTACCTATGAAAATATTAATCCTGTGCTCCTGTGTAATATCAGTTACCCTTATATTTAATCTTTGGAAGTCCTCAATGTGCTCCCCCACTAAACCCTTTTGTTTGAGATTTATCAATTGGATAAAGAAGGTGTCTCTCTTTGTATCCTCATAATGTGGTATCATTTCCTCCGTAAAAATTGACCAACTGACAATTTTTTTAAGAGAGAAAAGCCATCGATACCATACAAATGTATTTTTCTCTAGATGTAAAGTTGCAATGTGTACCTTTTTTGTGTTTTGCACATTATTGAGATCAAAATATTTCTCCATCTATAGTATCCATGTTACGGGATCCTTTCCATCAAAATTCCTCATATCCATATTTGGAATATGGTGGTCCTTCCCGCCAACATTAGAGTTTGTGAAATCACGATTAGCATTTCTTTTGATCTAATCATGAGTTTACTCTACTATATTTTCACCATTAGGAAACATTTGTTGTATCAACTTTGTTAAACCTTCCATGTCTGCTTTTAGATCATTCTTCATGTTTTCCATTTTTTCATCAATGGCATCCATCTTAGCTTCCAGGCCAACTTCCATGCCATTCATATTAGCTTCCAAACCATTCATCTTAGCTTCCATGCCTTTATTCAAACCATCCATCTTAGTTTCCATTTAATTTTTGTTTCTCTTTGCGATTGCGAAATTTGGTGCACTTGCTCATGGACTTTTGATATCTCATGTTGCATTTCTTGATCTTCATGAGACATAGTAGAGCCTTCTGAAGGCTTAATGGGTTTTAAATTATTTTTAGGAGGAATTTTAGAACCCAATATTGATAGCTATGCTTAATAGGCCTTTGGAATCAACTAGAACTGATTTTTCAAACAAGACTTATGCAATTTGAAAAAAAAAATACACACCTTTTTTTATTTATTTTGAGGAGCTCGAGATTGAAACTAAATTATATCTGTGATTTTGGATCTTTAATATCTGAAATTTGGCCGTGAAGTAACCCTCTGAATCTTCTTTTGAATGCCAAAGGTCCGACCTGATTTTGATTATTCCAGGCAAAGTTATGTCCAATCTCCCACAATGAACTTGTACGACTTGCCACCTGTCACTGTTTCCTCCTTTGGCTCTGAAATTTATAGACATGAAACTATAGTCTATGTACTTGCAGCCACTTTTTACAGCATTCCAATCCGATGCTCAAAGAGAGACTTATGAATATTTTCCCATGATAACCTCTTTGAGATGAAATTCGGGAGCCTGACAAAGACCTAACTTCCACAGATCATATCTCCAAAACAATTGCGAACTAGGCTCTGAAAATTTGTGAAGATGTTCTTCTAGAATTCGACTTTGCTCTATAAAAATTTCAGCTTCTGAAACTTTGTATAACAAAAATTATAGTACAAATTCCACGATGACCTGTTTAGGTTAAATTCAGGAGCCTACAAAAAACCCTAACTTCCATAGATCATATCTCCAAAAATGTTGCGAACCAAGCTATGAAATTTTATGACGTTGTTCTTTAGGATTTTGGCTTCGTACTCTCAAATTTTCAGCTTCTGAATATTCGTAGAAAAAATGTTATAGCGAAAATGCCACGATGACCTGTTTGGGGTAGCGAAACCCTAGAATCCAAAGCTCTGATACCAAATGTTTGGAAACCAACTCCAAAAATAGAAGAAAAGAGATATCAACGCCTTAGAAATAAGCCACTTCAAGGAGGAAGCCTCCAATACATTACATGAATGAACAATTCTTGGATGATACAAATTACAAAACTTCCTTCCTATATAAAGGACTCCATGGGGCCACAATGTAATCCTAGCCGACCTAACAATAATAATTTAAGGGAACAATAATAACAATAAGGGGGTTACACTAACAACAATACGGGACTATACTAGTAATATAGGGACCTAGGAAAATGTTTTACAATTTTCACATCCTCCATCTAAATTACACAATCCTATCGATCAATCATTGGAGGATTCGTGCATGGCGAGCATTGTTGCAAAATGAAAATACTTGTCCTTCTTTATGTTCACCCATTTTCTTAGTTCAAAAGTTTTTTCTTGCCTGTCTTTGGGTTGCAGTGTGTCTAAAAACCACAATGCACATACACAATGTCTTCCATGCCCATTCTTTTCTCACTTTTCAGCGTGTATTTCTAAACTTCAAACATTTTTGTTTGCAATGTCCTATGTTTTTTGTTTATTTTTATGCTTGAATATATTTCTTAACATGTGTTCACTTGCTTACATAGTCCAACTAATGCATCGGTGGTTACGTTGGAAGTATCACTTCATGTGAGTTTTGCATATGCTTTGATTAGGTTGGGATTAGTAGTTGTTTTTTTTTCTTAATTATTTTCTTTGATTTACTTTTTGCTCTCATTCTTTCTTTTGTTTGTTTTATTTTCAGTTATACGATAGTTTCCGCATGAGATCGTGTTTGTCTTCTGATGTAAGAATGGTGATATCTGAGAGGAAGTTGGACTACTTTCAATGCTTCTTTATTTGTCTATTCCCTCTCTTTCCATGAATCATTCACTCTTTCAATTGATGATACTTAGATGGAAAATACGTTCCTTTTCAGAGAAAATCACAGTGAAATCACGATGTTTTAATTTTAACTAGTACCTCCTGCTCTAACAAGTCTCTTGTATTTTTGGTTAATCCTTGTCAAATTAGTCGAGTAGAGTAAGGATAGGAGGAAAACATTTAAAAGTATGTCATAGGTGTATATAAACATCCTTATCCGAAGGAAAAACCTCTTCTTCTCTCAATAAGTCAGGATCCCTCTTGCACCCCATGAAATAAATAAGTGCCTATGCATATTTATATGAACAAAATGAAAATATTAAAAATGTAAAAAATAAAATAAAGGGAACAATAACAGAAGGGAATCCTACGAAAATTGGTGAAACAAGAAACTTCACCACGGTATTGTCCATGATTGCTAGCAATGGAGAAATGTTTGTGTTCCTGAAGTGACTCCGTCGGGGTACTATCCAGGCCTTCTGGTAGTGAAGAAACACCAAATATGCTGGGTAAGACTATGAAAATTTTATTTTACTTGTGCTACTCCTCATCCCTAATCAAAAATACCTAGTTTTACTTAGCCTGGTTAGTGTGCTACCAATGAAGATAATGGTAGCAACTACATCTTTAACTCAATCTATGTGAAGAAGTTGTGGTAATCAATGAGATGAACAATAATTATAGAAGAGTTACACATATTTTTCATGAGGCAATATCCATACAATGAGTTGGAGTTCTACTAGTATGTCACCAAGTGTTGTAGCGGCTACAGCCACCCTCCAAAATTTTTCCTATGCTTTGATTTTGGAGCCTTCCTTCCTATCCACATGAGCTTATATTGTACATTATCAAGTATTCATGCTTGGATTGAGACTTATCCTTTTCATATGTTCTTATTTGTTTTTCCACACTTAAATAATATTTCTAAGTCATAATATAACCTCCTAACTTGGCCTTAAAATAGTTTTGGGCTTGCCTCCAGAAACTATGGAATCGATGAGCGAAAACTAGCCTTGATGATTGGAATTGCACAATATTGATTGACAGTTCTACCTTGAGATGAGAAATTACAAAGTCATGGATGGAAGACCAGCATTGAGCCCAAAAAGTGTACAAATCCTTCCCCTGAGCTCAGAAACTTCATAATGCAGTAAGCCATAAAGTTTCCTAGATTCCCATAGTTACACAATCTTTCTCGACAGTGTGCATGGAATGTTTGCCAAAAACTAAAAAAGAAAAAAAATAAAACCTAAACTATAGGGATCCATTATTAGTTTCCTGAAGGAGGCACATTCTCTATTTCTAGAAAATTTCATGAACTGTCATTTTCCTTAATTTTAGGTATGCGCATCATAAACCCTAATTCACTCAAATATATTTAATTGGCATCCCTAGAGCTCATTTTCACATTTGATCTTGGAGCTCAAGAATTCCTAAGGAGATCATGGAACCTTTGGTACGGTCGTCATCGCTTTTCCAAATGACTTTTTCTTTTGTCGTCTTTTTCTACTTTTTCTAATGCTTTTTGTCATTTCTCTTCTACAAGTGTTTCTTTGTTCATTTCTCTTCATGATTGATGGATTTTTGACTAATTTTATCTTGTAAAATTGTTTCTCCAAGTTGTCGTTTTCCTTTCACAAGCGTCACATTATTTTTCTTATTTTTTGCACTGATGGTCATCATTGCAATAACTCTCGTCACGTATTTGATTTTCATCCTATTTTTCTAGTTTCTGCACTTGATTCACATTGATTCATTCATACTTAATGAAATTTTCACTCAAAATCACACCATCACTTAGATCTTCTTGTCTCCCATACTATCACAATGAAGATTTTCACATTCCCTTGGCAAGTTTTCACTTTGTCCATTTGGGAATTATGCAATTTTGAGGCTCAAGCCAAGAGCTTGGCCTCTGATATTGTGAAATGCACAACACAGGCTATACCAAATGCACATTACATAGTTCCATGGCTCATTCTGCCATCTTGGCCACTAAGACTGTGTAATGCATAAACTCTCTTAGTCACTCCCCAAGATGAAACACATTGCAAAGTCTCAAGCCTCAAGTTGAATCCTTGGTTGCTAGGAATACACAATGTGTAGTTCCCATAACTAATCTCCCTCTGCTAATCCAAAAAATTGTGCAATATTTCAATATAGTTTTTATGTTTGTTTCCTAATCTTGCTTCAAAGGTATATTTGCAAAAGTTAATGTTTTCTTGTCATGAGTGTCTTTTCTGTCCCATAGGTACCATAGTTGTTGAGCACATCTCTCTAGTAGGCATTGTAAATGTGGCACCCAAGAAATATGCCTCAAAATATACCACCAAAAAAAGTATCGGGGATGTTAGCTCCCCATAAATTTTTGACAAGCAAACAGGGGGCTAAAATGTTGTTGAGCCTTCAAGGAATGCATTTCCCCTGTAAACACATCATCCTTGAAGCCTCCTTGTACCTTTTGTCCTTTGATAAAATCCCCTCTGCTGATTTCCATTATAAAGCCTCTCTGTTTGTGAAGAAATGCCCAAAGGCCTCCCTTTTGTCCCCCTTATTTCACCCCCACTTAGTCTCTATTTCATTCCCCCCTTGTCTCCTTTTATATTTCCCTTCTTGCCCTTCAAATCCTCTCAAAATCCCCTTCAAATTCTTCCTTTACCCTTTGTTTGGCTAAATTCACCTCTTTTCCCCTTATCGTTGCCCATCCCCAATCTTGAATTTCATTGAAAAAGGCCCAAAAACCCACCTTTTGACTTTATATTAGGGCCTAGCCCCTTTGCCGCAAGCCCCCAACCACTTCCCCATGTGACCCGCACCCGGGACCAAGCACTTAAGTAATGGCGCTAATCACAATCGCAACTGTCGGGCAAACGTTTTTTGTGTGAATGAAAAAAGTTCTGATGCGATTGATTTATGTTATAAAGACCTGCGATGAGTTTAAGATTGTCGATCTGCTTTTCCGATCCGACAGTCGAGTGCCAGTCACACTGACCACTATGATCGCAATCAGAACTTTAACGTGGTTCCACTCCTGCCCTTTGCGATTGTGATCCCCCAATCGCAAATCCCTCCGATCATCACATCGCATTTCCGCTCTGATCGCTCGATCGCACGATCCTCTGATCGCAGTCCTTCCCTCTGATTCCCCGATCGCTCCGACCCCCGATTGCTTCGATCCTCCAATTGATCACATCGCAAGTTTGGTAACACACGATGCGATTACCACCCGCAACTGATTTCCGATTGCGATTAGACCCGTCGGGCCCACCGTACCATACTTCTGCCTATTCATATAAAATAAGGCCATTCCCTTTGTAAATTGGAAAATTGTTATATTTTGTTATTGCAAAGGGTTTTCCCCCAATCGCATCGGAAGTTTCCTATGTATCATTCTATCCCGCCCATCTCCCAATTCCGATTTGCGATTGCGATTAGACCCCCAGTCCCACTACTTAACTCTTTCGCTCATCCACATAATAAAGGGTTTTCCTTTGTTAAATCTAAATTTGGGTTTTATTTCAAAATACAAAGGGTTGTTTCGAATCGCATCGGAAATCTTGTTTCATATATATGTATCCCCGCTCCCGTCTCTGATTGTGATTTGTGATTCCATTTGTGTCCCACCTCATACGTTCATTTTCATTATATTTCATCGCATTTCTTTATATTTCCACTTATATTCAAACCTTCACATTTTTCATTAAACTTTAATGAATCGCCCTCCGCCATGACCGAGGTCCTACCTTCGTGGTTCCGCTTCATTAGTTTCCATGTTTCCTTTGTAATTCACCCAAACGTTAACCTTTGGGCTTTACACTGTGTGATCATTCCTCCACCATTTTCCATTGTTTCTACTATTTCTCCACTGCTCCGCCACCACTCCTCCGGCCTCTGCAGCATTTCTCCATCACCGCTCGGGATGTGTGACAATTTTATTTCATTGTACAGGGGTCACAGAGAGGCCAATTTAGCAGCCAAACAAGACAACAGAGATGGATTAGAAGGGAATGGACCTGATTATCGAAGATTTAACGCTTAATCCTGCATTCAAAGGATTGAAAGCACAATTTGAAGACTTAAGCACGCAAAGGTCATATCCGTGTTTTAATATCAGCAGAACACATTCCTCCAGGAAGGAATTTTACCTACAACATTCCTCATATCTCCTTGGGCCCTGAAACAGTTGATTATGCTGACAGAGCTTCATAAAGACTGTCTGGACAACATTTATGAGGTATGGAGAGTCTTGCAGTTTTCCTATCTATGTCATTTATTCCAGAAGGCTAGCGCAGAGCTCCAAATAGCCAGAGAGGTACTTCACGAAACACCAGAGGTCAAAATTGACCTGACAGAGATCTCCAAACCAGTCTCAGAGTACACACAGCGATGCAGATTGCCATTAAGCAAAGTGGGCATTTGACCTACCTCCCCTCTGTCTTAATGAGATCCATTCAATTTTCATCTACCTCTGTTTTTCTCTTCCCCTATTAGAATTCCCAAGAGCGATATTGAAGAGGTTGTTGTTGGGTCGTTGTTGTTCGACTACTGCTATTGCAGTTATGGGAATTAATTTATACTGTTAGAACATTCTTGGGAGGGAGTTGCAGAGTAGTTGTTAAGTAGTAGGCTGGGAGGAGATATTTGGATTGTTTTTCAGCCATTGAGCTCTGATGTATATGATTTGTTTTTCATCATTAATCAAGCACATTTCACAGGATCTTGGTCTATTACTATTGGTGATGTTTTCCTAACTCTATTTATTACATTTTTATGCTATGCATTGGTCTTCTGGCTTGCATCAGAAATCTGGCATAGGATTTTCCCTTGTTAGGCACCCTATGTTTCTACTCTCCTTGCCTTAATGTTCTTCTGCTAAATGTGTGATCTAAGAATTGATTTCAGTTGATTTAAGCAGTATAGTGGATGTTATTTCCTACTCTCTGATGTATGAATTGAATGGATCATCTCTTAGATGTTCTTGTTGGGTTTAAGCTGGAAGATTTGGGAACACTGGGGATTAGAGCTAGCCCTGTCCACTAGGATCCTTGTGCAACCAGCTGGCATTTCTAAGATCTCTTTGTTAAAAATATCTCTATTTTCCCTTGGAGCATGGTAAAGCTGACCTGGAGTTAAATGACCTCTGGTCTGATCTATAAGCTGCCCCTTTTTCCCTCCTTTGAGAGTTTCCTATGAGTATGTCCAAGCAGGTCTGGAGTTAAATGACCTCTGATCTGATCTATAGAAAAAAATTGGGTTGTTTTCCTTCTTTCACCTTCTTTCCTTAATGTTCCACCCCACCATCTAATCTAAAAAGATCCTTTAGTATTAGATGACTTGCCCTTTGGAAGCCTTGGCTAGTTGTTGCATGTAATCACCTTTCATGACTCCATATCCCAATGGATGGTACTCTCTTGACCTATCCTCTTAGCAGAAACATCCTGCTATTTTGTTCTTTTCCTTCCATTACTTTCTTAGTCTATGATCTCATGACCAACCCAGAAACTCACCAACCAAATCATTTTAAACCCCCCTTTGTGCTTCACACCTAGCCTAACATCTCATTTTGAGCTTCAAATATATATCATTCTTTGTTTTATCAGAAAGATTGCTCTCTGAGTCCAGGGGGGCTACATACTAGGGCCCCAAAGTGGTTTGATGTTGTCTTATCTTTTGGTATTGCCAAATTTTCCAAAACATAGGAACCCCAACAGGGGAAGCAATTGAGAAAATTCAAATTAACTTTCCAGTGTATGTGAACACTCAAATATTTTTGGGAAAGGGGTAAAATCTAACATGGAATATGGTTAAAGATGTTTTTTCAGTAAAGGAATTCAAGGTAGATCTAGAGGACTGATAGGTATATGTCTGTTTTGAACGGTAAATATTATATAGGGTTTCATGTAGGTATCTAGCCTTCCTTTGTGTGGATGTAATTAGCTGGATTGTTTTGCATATGGATGTGAAGACCATGACATTAAACAATGTCAACGGGCAAAATTTTATTATTTTTATGGTAGAAGACTATTGTTCCATGTATCATTCATCACAGGTAGAAGCGCTCATGGATTCATACATTTAGGGCTCCAACAATTATCTGAGGATAAAGCGTATTGTTAAAGGTTGGGTGAAAGAGCCATCAAATTTTCGACAAATGCCCACCAACCCATACAAGACAAAATATCCCATGAGGGCCTACTAGCTCTTGGTCATATTAGTTTGTGGAATCTACAATAAACAGAGATAGAAGACCTTCTCCAAAGGGTGGGAAAGGTGGTGAACAAGGGGAAGTTGTTCAACTGGTTATATTTTTTGTCTCGTTAGTTGAGTATCGATGTAGAAAATGTGCATGATCCTTCCAGGGGTGGAAAAGAAAGGTTATATATGTCTACATACTTACTGGATGTGATATATGCACATAATGCATTCCATGGAATGAACTAGATAGGGAAATCATGAGACCCTTCCGTGCACAACTACTACAAACTTCTTTCGGAATGTAGTGATTGAGGAGTTATGGAGCATCTTACTGACCACTTCATCATTCTTCTATACAAGCTTATCTTTCAAGAGGATCCACCTTACATGCCACATAGAGCAATGGAGGAAATATATTAGATCACAGACTTGTTTACCTCACCAGATGGCACCTTCCTTAGAATGTTTGGCGCTAAGAATTCACAACACGTTTTTCCAAGGTACGTCACGAACAAGATTTTCATATAAGAATTTTCATATTATCTTGCCATAGGGTTTTCATCAATCTTGCCCAGGAAGAGGAAAGAACCATGGCCCACTCTACCTTCGCAATTTTGATTGTATGACATCAAGAACCTTAAGAACATGGACATCGAAGGAAAATTGATAGAGAAGTTTGAATTCACTACTCAATACTTTAATCCATACAATCCTCATGGTATTTTCAAGGACCACTAAGCAAGAATTCACTATTAGTGGATCGACGGGGAATTTTTTTGGTCAGACGAGGAACCATGGAAGAATTGATACAATGCCTCCAAACTCTGTGAGATGGTACATATTTAAGGTACTTCAGAAGTCACTCCAATGAGTGCAGAAACTCTAGAAGTAGTTCCAAAGGGAGAAATTCTGCATAGGATAAAGGAAAGAGAAAGGTTGTTGATAGTCCAGGGGGAGAAATACATTGTAAGATGAAAGAAGATCCACTTGTTATGAAAATGGATTTAGCCATTGAGGCAAAGAGGAGACAGAGAATGTAGAGAGAAAAAAGGAAGAGAAGAGAATAATAGCATAGGATAATGGAGGAAAAAAAGGAGGAGAAAGAACAATAGCAGAAGAAAAATTAGGAAGAAGAAGAAAGGAAAGGTACCGTAACAAAAGAAACAACGCAGAAGCATGGCTCAAGAGAAAGAACAAATTAAACCAACAATAGAGGCTGAGAGAAGACATATGCAGGATCAAAATATTTCTCCGTAGATTGAGGAATTTATTGATATTTTGTACATGGAGGAGGCACCAAAGCCATAAGGATGTCGATATGATGCCAAGTGCACAACAGGTCACCACTCAGTCTCCACCACCTCTAGGAGCCAAGTTAGTCCCGAGTGAGGAGGAGGAAGTTGTTCCTCTTGATGATGATATGATCATGGATATGTACAATATTTCATATCATGAACTCTAGAACAATATTGTATAACCATATATAAATAATTTTTTGAATGACCTCACATCGCCTGTATTCATTAGAGAGAGGGTGATAATGGCAGACGCACACAATAATCCAAATTTATTTTTCGAATCCAACTTAAAATTTCTAGGTCCAACAAGATGAAACACTCAATATTTGGCAACCAAGAATAAGAAATTAGCACAAAAATTACAGGCTACCCAAAAAGAGATATAATACCTTCATGAAACATCACAAAACATAGCTTCTACGCATGTCTACTTGGAGGAAATGAGAGAAACGATACTTGGTGAGGTATGAACACTTGGAGAGACCATGTGGGATGTAAATGAGTAACTTATACCATATATGAGGTATTTTTCCACTTGCATGGTGTTGAGCCGCACTTTTGCCCAAATTTTCATGATATTTCTCACATCATTATATGCTCGTACCTAGTGTTTTAATCATTATTTATCCTTTAATTAGAGGCATTTGGAGACAATAGCTACTAATTTATAAATTCTTGTTATTAATTAATTTGATGAGTGTCTTTAATAAATTCCTTCTTGGTTGGAGGAAGGTTCAGTGCAGGAATGCATTTGAGTACGAATTCACCAAATGCATAGCAGCAACAGAAGGGAGAAGAAATGAAGTATAATACAGGTTATCATGGCTCCCCTTGTACCTAGATTAGGTGATGCAATCTTTGCAAATGTTGAACGTGTGAACGCAGAGATCTTCACTCTCACCCATGGAGCTATTGTGTGCCAGCTGCTAACTGATTTTGAAGAGGTCGAAGAAGTTAATAAACAATTTAATAAAATGGGTTATAACATTGGAATTCAGCTTATAGATGAATTTCTAGCAAAATCAAATATTACGAGATGTGTTGATTTTAAAGAGACAACAAAAGCTATTTCAAAGGTAGGCTTCAAAATTTTCCTAGGGGTGACAACAAGCGTAGCTAATTGGGATGCAGATGGGACTGAATGGAGTCTTATCCTTGAGGATAATCCTCTTATAGACTTTGTTGAGTTACTCGAAACTTGTCAATGCCTTTATTATTGTAATGTATTATGTGGTGTCATATGTGGAGCAAAAGAACTATTGGGGACCTCCTCCACGTGTTCGGATGAGAGATTTATTGAATGGGCACATTGGTTACCGTCCTTCCACATTGATCGTAGAACTTGTTCACACTCTCTGATCATCTTCGTGATTTGTTGATGAAGCATTTATGATTTGTTGTATTTTCCTTCAAATCTAATAAGAAATTATATATAGTCATGTTTCTCAAGGATTTGTGGTCATTGAAAGAAGCTAATAATTGATATCTAGAATCAAGCTACTAAAAAAATCATATGATCTTTTATTTTTAGGAATTGTAGGATGACTGCTTTGATTGAGGGGCTGCCAGATGCAATTTCACTTTAGTGCCTAGCACATGTGCCATTCACATTTCATCCTCAACTCCCGTTGGTTTGCTGCGCTTGGTGTTTTACATTACGCAACGCTGAGATTTTTTCAAAGCACGTGATGAGGTAGGATTCACAAAAGAATTGCTTTGTGTGAGTGTGTTTGATCGAGAAAATATATGGCAATTGTGTGATCCACTCAATGATATTTGCACGACTTTCCCTCCATTGCCATCTGAAATCAAGAACTTGAGGAAATTTGGGGCCATGTCTGTAGTTGGGAAGGTCTTTGTTCTAGGTAGAGGTAGTGATGATGTTGATCTAGGAACAGGTGATCATGGTGGGATTTTCGCAACTGATGAGGTGTGGGCATATGATCTTGTATGCAGAAAGTGGGCTAGATGAGCATCAATGTTGGTTTCTCGTACAATGTTTGCTTGTTGTGTACTGGATAAGAGTTTTATTGTTTCAGGTGGGTTTAAAAATTCTAGAAAGTCTATTTCTAATGCAGAAATATATGATCCAGAGAAATATATATGGGAGCCTATAGCTAAAGTTCAACATTCTCATAATTCTGCTTGTTGTGGTTTAGTATTTGTAGGGAAATTGCATGTATTATGTAAGGGCCTTTTGACAGTTCATATATTTGAATCATCTGAGCATAGGTGGAGAGTGGAAGGTTATGGTTGGCCACCAGGGCC
This sequence comes from Pinus albicaulis, assembly GCA_034641835.2. Taxonomy (NCBI): domain Eukaryota; kingdom Viridiplantae; phylum Streptophyta; class Pinopsida; order Pinales; family Pinaceae; genus Pinus; species Pinus albicaulis. The sequence continues at coordinate 53,340 of JAXQQM020079674.1, read as the reverse complement.
AAGGCTATGGTGAAAGAAGAATTCTTTGTAGTCAATAATGGCTTCATTATTCGGCAACATAAACCACCAAGTTTGAGAAAATTCATTTGCACTGCACCTGCTTGCTTGTATAAAATAGGATTTGCAGTGATAGGATTGGGAAATGGACTTTATGTGATTGGTGGTCTCATTGGACCAGCTCGACGCGTGATGCAGGAGGCTTCGTGGAGCACGATAATGTGGGCGCAGATCTTAACAAATTGTGTTTCTCCTGACAAATTTTCTATCATTTCAATTATTTTGATGGAGATTCAATGAAAAATATCATGCACTATTCATATGCCATGCATAGATATGCTAAGGTTTCATCTTCCAGCAACAACAAAATCTCACAAAAATGGGAGCAATGTCCTGAATTCACATTCTTTTGTAAAACTGATTCCTATCCTGGCAAAATAATCTTCCTGGCTAAATTAAAAGGATAGTTTGGTAATCTGAATGTATATATAAGAATCAACTTGAGTCGATGGAGGATAGATAGAGTGATAAGGAGTAGTCGGCCCATTAGAGGGTGCGAGTCTGTCAATCAGATAGGATGGGATCGACAGGAATACAAGGCGAAACTTCTCATACGCAAGCAGGATTTCTCGAATGTAAAGTAAAATTCCTGACATATGGATCCGGCATCGAAGTTTGCAAGAGAAATTTAATGGAGATAGGGACTATTGTGTAAAAACTAGAATCTTTTGGCCTGTGACTTATATAAATTGATTTCCAAAGGATGTTTTAAATATATACATTCGCCTTCAATTTGTAAGTAGTAGCATTGTGCTATAAGTAATTTGAAATTCATTATTTGATGTTTTAAGCAGTAGCAGGCTTACTCCAGGCGTGGTAGGGCCCACCAAATTTGGAGTTAAGCTTGATCCATAACGTAGGAAAATTAGTTTTGGGTGATTTTAACATTTCAGGTTCTGTGTGAAGGTATGGTTCAACTCCAAAGGATCTCATTCATTGCAGTATCATGCCAATTAATTGATAGAAGAAGTATTACTCCCTACATAATTAGAATAGATTTCAATACTTATAATTGGAAGTATGGAATAAAAGCATATTTTAGATTCTTTGGATTTCAGTACGTTAATATGGTCATGTTAGAACAGTAATTCCTAGCTTGCATAATATAATGTTTTTGAATGTTGGCAGATTTTGATTTGATTTGTTTGAATGTTTGCAGAATTTAATCATCATTTGATTTGTTTATGATTTGTTTATATATCCCGGGACTTTGTTTAATCATTGGATTTATTTTTAATTAGAGTCATTATTGCTTTCATAGTATAAACATTTATTTATAAGTTCGAGTGCGGATTTAATTATGCAGGTAGTAGTGATAGATTTTTCATTATCGAATGGCACGAGTTTGATTTAGTTTTCATTATGAGTTGCATGCTTTCAAAGAGTGGTTTGTTTTTGAATAATTTGTTTCACTCGGATTAAAATCTTTAAATAAAAGGCTTCCCATAGGTTATTTGCAATACTATTTTCAATAGGATCTTTTTAAGTGTTATTTTACATGAAGTAAAGTAGTTGTCTTTTAACAATAGTCAAGATTGTTTCTTTTGTTATTTTAGAATCTTGAATTCGTTATAAAGAATAGTTCTCATTAGTTTAAGGTTTAAATTTATTATTAGGATGAAATTTCTTTTGTTAATTTAAGTCTTCAATTTATTATCAAGGGTAGTTAGTTTAAGGTGTGAATTTATAATGTGTGATATTTTTTCCTATCTCAAGATTAGTTTCGAGTGTTAGAGAGGACTAATTATATTACAGTTTTCAAGATATCAAAGGAGATTTTAAAAGTAGAATTTAAGTGTGAGAATGATTGAGGATTGCCTTGAATTTCCTCCTAGTTTAATTTCATTATGGAGTTTTCACTGAATGAAATTGGTTAAGTAGGGTTCCTTTTCAAGATTGTTTGTTTTCCAACAAATCTATGTTTCATTTCAAAACCTAGTTCATCATTAACAAGGAAACTCATATACTCTAACCATTAAGCTCGGCCAATATATAGTACAACTCATATTTACTACTCCTGGATTGATAATTAATATTGAGAGGTTTAATCTGACAATTAAACCGCCCAACATTTTGACGTCGTTGCCGAGGAGTTGTATTTTGGCTCAAGTAAAATTTTCGCACAGAGTTTCAAGGATATTGCAGGGCAGTCAGAGGGCAGAGAGTGTACGGTAAGACGTGAGTGAAGAGCCATGTATCCACTATTGTGGGGTTGCTCCAAAGTCTGGCCATGTTGCATATTCTTTGAACTTTTATTTCCTTTATGTGTAGAAGTAGAAGCAGACTTTAGACATTTAATTTGAAAATTTCTTTGCTTTTAATATATTAAATAGTACTTTGATTCAACATTTTTCTTTCATGCATGTGTGGTGAGCTTTATTTCAGTCAAAATATTTTAAAATTCATTTATCTTCATAATCCAATATTCAACGTTATATCATCTTTGGGGTACTGTAAGAACCCTTGCATACTAATCCATGTGATGACAGAATGTACCATTTGGATTATTGAAAACAAGAAGATGGTATTTTGAGGATATCATTCAATGGGGAGTTTTTATGCTGCTACAGAGACGAACAACTCATCCGATGAAGAATTCACAAGTGCCGAATTTAATATATTTCTTGAACATAAATTTAATATATTTAAATGTTTGATTTCAAAATTGGATGATTTGCAGGAAAAAGAGAAGGATGAAGAGCCACTACTTATCCTTTTCACCAATTTCTGAAAGAAACATTGTCTTGGAAGGTGTCCAGTTAGCGGTCTAAAAGTTTGTAAAATTTGTGAGGATGGTCATGAAACTGAACATTGCCCATCACTGCCACGATTATGAAAGGTAATCAGGGAATCAAGTAAGGAATTGAATCAACCTCCAGGTATAACTCAAAGCCCAACACCATTTGATACTTGGAATAATGATTATTTTCCTAAGCAGGTTCCTCAGCATGTTTATAATCCTTTAATTTCATGGCAAACTTCTGATCCTCCTCCAATTGAATATCCAACTTAATGGCCACAGTGGCCCTCTCCATGGCCCTCATCCTTGAGCCAGATATCTCCATGGCCTCAAGAATCATTTGGATATTTCTCTCTAGGGAAATCTCCCATGCAAATTCAATCATATGAGCACCAACAACAGCCAAAATTTCTTTCCAATGCACCATTAAGTTATCCTCTTCCATGGTCCCAGCCATATGTGTAACCTTACCCTAGCCCTTATCCTTACCCTATACCTAACCCTAATCCATACCCAAACCCTAGTTCATACCCTAGTGCATACCCTATACCTAGCATTAATCCATATCCTAGCCCTTATCCTAACCATATACCTAACCCTAATCGATACCCTAACCCTAGTCCATACCCTAATCCACATCCTAGAACAAACCCTAATTCTAATTTAAAACCTAGACTTAACCCTAGTCGAAAACCTAACCCCAATCCAAATCCAAATCATAGACCAAGCCTTAACCAAAACCCTGCCCCAAACCATCTTTTAAACCCTAATCTAAACCATGAGGTTGGGCAGCACTTTGAACCACCTATTCTTTCTCTTGATTCCCCTGTTGAAAAAAATGCTACATCATCCATGTTTGGAAAAGGAATGAATTCAGAAAATCCCCCCATTACAACAGATCATTCACCCCAGGAAGATATAATTCAAAGAACACCACAGGAGAAATATTTCATTGGAACTTGTTCTGAAAATTTTGTTGAAACTCAAAACCCTAGAATCTCTCTCAACCATTATTGTAAATTTGAAAAGAAAATATTTGAGACAGAACTTGATGGATTTATATTTTGTCTTTCACCTGATCCCTTATGCCTCCAAGACAATGCTTATGAGATTGTGGAATATTTGCATCAGTTGGAAAATCATAAATATGTGGATTCCATTGAATCCTGGTTTCGAGCAGTCATCAACACATCTTATTTCCTCAACATTCGGAAACTCTTGCTACCATATATATTAAAGCAACTGTTTTCTCATGCTTTCGTACATCTTGAAGTCTATTATTTAAAACTAAGTGTTAGTATAATCAGCAATTTGTTATGCACATGGCTTCATTGGAAGTACTCCTAGACTTAAACAGGAGTCTTTTGCCTCTTATGATAAGATAGGGTAGGAGAATAAATGAATAAAGATATTATCATGCTATTAGGGTTTTGAATTTTAAATAATGCCTGTTAAAACTACTTTTGATCCACATTGGTTGTGAACACACACATTTGTGAAAAGTCTTGTTGAGTACAATTCACTCTAATACCTCATGATTTTGCAAAATTGACCATGATTAGTCGCTCTAGTACGTTGTCATCTCGGATATACATTTTCAGTTTCCCTTAGAAGGTACTATTGGAAAACCCCTATGGTGGACCATTCTTTTTAAGATCATAATGACTTATTCAAGAGAACAATAGCATTCTTAACTCAAAGAATCTTTTATTCATTGTTCGGGATATCTTTAATAAGTCTTTAGGGTAGAGGAATTAGCTAGCAATGATTAGTCATTAAAAACTTTTCACGCCATCCTGTACTCTTAAGGAGTAGATCTGTCTCCCCACTTATTAAGTAACCTTTAAGGTTAATCATAATCAGATCTTACAAAGGTTTAGTGAAGGATAGGATGTCTCGTGATGAGCCAACCTACCACAATCATGAGATCTAACATGCATGACATTACTACCACTGGTCACCAAGCTAGAGTAATGGATTTCATCCCAAAAAGCTAGAAGACAGGAGGTCTCATCATGGGTCGTCCTATTCGTACATATTACTTCTTGTGAGTGGCACTGCCATCACCTGGTTACCAAGCTAGGAAAATGGCATTCATCTAAAAGAGGCAAATAAGATAACTCTAAATTTGTATCTAGTAAGTGGGATGCTGACATTTCGCTAGGTTAAAAGACATCCTTGTCGAGGTTATGGACACCTGCGGGCAACAGGGCCATGTCTGTGGTATCAAAGTTAAGTGAATACTATGATTTGCTTGGTTATCCTTTTCTTTCCCTAAGACTCATCATTTTTCTTGGGAAATGGTTTTAAGACGATTTGAATATGATGCTTTGAGTTCTATCTTTCAAAAATCAAGAATATTTGAATGATGTGGTACCCTAAGTGAAGGTAATCCTTTTTACTAGATTAAGAAGAAATCTATTTTTGAATCCGGATGACAATGTAATTTAGATTGTTCAGTAAAGAGGTTGTTGATTGGTATCATAACACACTTTAATTTCTATGGTATTTGAAGTGATGAAATGCTCAATGATGACTACAGGTATTGATTGTAGTTGCCTGCTGCCACGGAGAGCTATGTATGAGATTATTATAGTAGGTGCGAAATATTATGTTATTATTTTTGAAATTGCACTTTTTCAACAAAATTTAAATTCTTATCATAAGGCTTTGGGCAGAAACAAAATAGAGAATTCACTTGGGACAAGGTAACTGTATCCTTTACACTATTTCTCCATAATTTCTATTTTCGGTACACGATCTTGTTTTATCATTTCACATGATTTTAGGCAGTATTGTACTAGTGATGTTGCGAGGTAATGAAAGCATTGCAATACATCGGAGGAATCTTCATCCTTAGTTGCTAAACTCTTCTTGACTTAATTTCCCTACCTTATTTCTTGTCTTAAAGGTTTTCTTGCACTAGGACGTGCGAAGTTCGGCATAGGAGGATGTTGAGCCACAATTTTGCCCAAATTTTCACGATATTTATCACAGCATTATATGCTCGTACCTAGTGTTTTAATCACTATTTATCCATTAATTAGAGGAATTTGGAGACAATATCTATTAATTTATAAATTATTGTTATTAGTTAATTTGATGAGTGTTTTTAATAAATTCCTTCTTGGATGCAGGAAGGTTCGGTGCGAATGATGTTACACCATTTTTCGGTCATCTAACCTATTATTATTAGATGAACCCAAGTACACCATGTAAGACCAATTTTACCCTACGTAAAATTTCTTTCACCATATAAAATAACTTATTTGGTCATATTTAACCCAAAATAAAGAAATTAATTAAATAAATCCTTATTTATTTAATTATTTCCTAAGAACAAGTTATTTAAATCATTATTTAAATAATATTCTTAGTTAAATTTGACTAAATCATCCATAAATAATTAAATAAACCATGATTTATTTAATTATATTCCCATCATTCCCCTAAAATGATAAATAAATCATTTATTTATTTATTATTTATAAATAAAGGAATTGACCCAAGTCAAGAATCCTTTTCCCTCCAACAAATATAAAAAAATATTCCTAAAAGGTGCTTCTAGAATTCGATTAATAATATTTTATTCATGCACCGAGTTCTAGACCACCCCAATATTTTGTTATAAATAGGGGGGTTTTCCCCATTCATTAGTCACCTCCATTGCATTAGATCACTCTGGATCTACTCTTGGTCACCATTTTTCCATTTCTGTTTTATGAACTCCCATTGAGTTCCATGTTTGTTTTTCTACACCAATAAGAGAGAGAAATTCCAGATCTGAAACAATGAGGACTTCCAAGAATCCATCCCACTGAGGAGAACCGGAAAACACCTTTCTTGTTTTCCTCTCAGGTGCCCCATTCTTTAATATAATATAAATCATTCTTTTAAACATTTTGTTCTTGCCTTGTCTATTGATGCATGGAGCCATACTATATTTTATCTGCTTAATGTCTTTTTGTGCTTAGATCTGAATTTATGCAGCAGACTTAAAGATATTTTGCAGCCATAATCGATGTTAGGGCTATTTGTTATGTGTAGCTAAAGGGATATTTTACAACGAAAGATTCATACTAACAATTGGCGACTCCACACGGGTTTTCTTTTGCGACCGCTGTCGTTTTATATATTCTTGCATATCCAGCTGTTTCAGACCCTAGGGTTTCTCTTCCATTTTTTTTTCCTATTTTTATGGTGATTTTCACCCCTAAAACCCTTAAATAGTCAAATTTTTAACTTATGTGTGTTTCTGGCCTTATTGCGCAGGTAACAGACATCAGCCGCAGTTGAGACGACAAATTTTTCTGAAATTTGCCACCGAGAGAGTCGGATCTGCAGGTCGCACTTATTGGCCCAAAAAGTGCGACCTGAGCCTCAGGACGCACTTTTTTGCCCCAAACCTGCGACTTGGACTACAAACAGGTCAGAACCTGCAACCTACCCTTTTTCTGCAAATTTTTCAGCACTTTTTCTGGGTTTGTCTGAAGCTTCTGTCAGGGTTTTCCAGCCTCTGTCTCTGCCTGTTTGGACCTGTTTCTGATCTGCTTCACCCAAGTAAGAGGGAATATTTCCCCTTAGGGCTCTAGTACCCTCCGCTTCTTGTGGACGAGTCTTTACTGTTTCAGAAGTCTGAATTTCCAGAGTTTCAGCCCTCTTTTTCTCTGATCTGATACCTCCTTTTCAGATCCCTTTATATCAGCTCTTCTCCCTCTCAAAACCACCTCATATCGTTTTTTTTGGGTTCTTTTCTAAGGCCACTGCCTTGTCTCTTCTATTTTTAGCTGATCTCCTCCTTTTTAGTAGCAACCTTGCCTTTGCTTATTTGTTGTTCTTTGCACCACTTTTCCGCAGATTTACCCTTTAGATCCCAGTCCCTCTGGACCTTCGATCTATTGGCCTCTTTTTAGCGTGCTTTGCCTAGTTTTTTCCCTCTTATAGACTAGCTTTGAGAGACCCACCTTCTTGGGTTAGACTGCTGCATTTTTAGTTGTTAATTTTCTGTTCTTTTAGTCTTATTTACTGCAGATTTCTTTTCTGTTACGCAACACATTCTTTCTTTTACTCTCAAAACGTCTGGGTTTAAACAATTAAAATTAATGCATGCCACACACTGACCCTAAGTGAAGAGGCGCCTGGTTAACACTGCCTGGAAAAGACTTTAAAATCAATAGTCACTGCACCTTTCTACCCTTGACCTCACTTGATTTTGTCCCTCCCTGCCCTTGTCGGTTTTCTTCTTCCCGTCATCATTGCACCCCCAAGGAGCCTCTCCCGGAGATTTCTTGGCCTTCATCCTCAGTTTCTGCTTGGTCGACTTCGTCCTTCCCATCGTCATCGAGTAAGTCTTTCCCCGAGTCCGCACTCCGAATCTTCCTCTGATTGTTCGGGTTCTCCCCCACCTGGTTCTCCCCCTATCACTTTCACCATGTCTACTTCAGGACCTACCACTAGCAGTAACCCCAGTACTACTGCTGGGTCTATTTCCAGTGGAACCGCCTCGGGACCTACCTCGACTGCCCCATTAATCCCTTATATGGCCGGCCTTAGTCTCCCCGACTTCAATCAGCTGATTAATGATCCTATCCGCCACGATGTTAGTTGGCTTGCTATGCCAACCAAGCTCCCCTCTGACATTCCCAAGTTCGAAGGCCTTGCTAGTGAGGATCCCTCCAACCATATATGATCCTTCCATATGTGGTGTTCCTCCAATTCCATTATTGGCGACTCTATTCGTCTTCGATTGTTCCAACACACACTTACAGGCGAAGCATCTAAATGGTATGTTGAACAGGCCACCTCCTCCCATACCACTTTTTCGACCATTGCCTGAGCCTTTTTATCTTATTTCCAGCTCCCTCTCCGATACGACACTGGTACCGATATTTTAACCTCCTTCCGTCAATCCTCCTCCACCCGCCTTTCCACTCATGTCCAGGAATGGCGGTGCAGAAGAAGCTTATGTCGAGCCCCCCCCCCTTTGAAGATCGGGTTTACATGGACTGGTTCCTTCGCTCTCTTTTACCTCCCATTGGCAAAGATGTCGCATTCCATTTTCCCCAAACCGAATAAGTCGCCCTCCAAATCGCCTTGAAGTATGACCTTATCTACGCCCAATCTGGTTATGTTTATACCGTCCTTCCTGACCTTCCCAAACCCGGTGGCCCTAATGCCTCGGGGGCATCTCATTCTGCCGATGGCCTCATTGGAGCCCTGTCACATAACTCTGCCCAATCTCCTCCGGGCCATGGTTTTCCTCTAGGGGCCAGCCCCTCTGGCATTTTTTCCCATCCAGGTAGCATGTATTCAGGCTACGGCATGCCTCCTCCTTTTGCCCACCCCCCTGCTTACCTTACTGCTGCCCACCCTACTCCTTATCCATATCCACAACCTGGTGCCCCAGCTCCTCCAACATTTGGACCTCCCACTCCCTTGCCTTCTCCACCCCCACAACTGCACTTACTACCCCCTCCAGGGCAATTATTTGCACAGCAGGGGGCACCTAATTTTCCTCCTTCTACAAGAAGGAGAAGAGGCAATCAATCCGCTTCTGGTAATCATGGACCCAATCCTTCCAATATCGACTCTACCACTGCCAACCAGTCACAGGGCTCTCAGCCCAAGCTGGACAGGCCACTTCGCACCAATAAGCCCTGTTCATGTTGCGGTGTTTATGGTCACTACACTCATGATTGTCCCTTATTACCACAAATGGGGCAACTTTGGGATTCTCAGGCCACCGTACGGGGACAACACTCCTCCCCTACTACCCCTCCCACCCCCGTTACTTCTCAACCTACTGTGTTTACCGATCCTTTCCCACAACAAGGATTCGTGGCCACTCAACCCCCTCATGCCCCGATAACCACTCAACCTTCCCCTTCTGGTTCCTCTGATTACCAGATTCTCATGATGGCTTCTGAATCCCCTATCACTGTCGACCTCAACCATCAAACTCGGTCCCGTCAGTATTCCACACCTCCTACTCCGTTTGTCTCTGAGTCTCCATTGTTAGGTCCTACAGAGGCTCTATCGACACCCAATGGTCCCTTACAACTCCCTCTGCCCAAAGCTGAGGTTCATCCCAAGCCTCCTAAGGGACCATTATGCCGAAATGCTGCCTCTGGTCGGACTGCCCATTCATACAGCATAGTAGATGATTTGGCCCAATCTCCTGCTGCCATTTCAACATTAGAACTCCTCTAGTCGTGTCCTTCTCAAAAGAGGGCTCTAATATATACCGTGGGCGTTGTAGATCCTGCTGATGACCAATTGATTGTTTTCGATGCCCGTCAGTCAGACCATCCCCCTCTTCCTCCTTCTGTTGCTTTCCAAATCCCAGTCAAAATCCGAAACGCCAATGTTGCTCAATGTATTATTGATGAGGGGGCATCTACCTACGTAATGTCCACTTCGGTTTGGAAACAACTCGGATCCCCTGAACTAGTCCCTTCCACCATCACCCTTCTTGCATGGGATGGCCATGCCTCCCAGCCCATTGGCCTATTTCGTAACTGTCCTATCACCCTTGCCAGCAAGACTACAGCATCCTTTTGGGGCGTAGTTACACTTATGCCATGTCAGTCGTCCCGTCCGCAGTCCACCACAAGATGTTTTTCCCTCATCATGGCAAGATTGTCACCATTGACCAATTGACCTACCATGAGCCAAACTCTCAGACCTCCCCTCAGTCCACCATCTCTACTGTCACCAATAAACCAACTGTTGATTCTTTGACCAGTGTTTCCCCTAGCATCTACAAAGACTCCTCTTTTCTTGGAACTTTTCCTGGTCCTCCCCCCCCTCCTGTCCTTGACCCCAGCTTAGTGAACGTCTGCATGATGCAATCATCTTGGGCTGACCTTACAGAGCCCACTTTGGCTGGTCAGCAACCACAACCTCAACTAGCTCCTAGCTCTTCGCCCCTGCTCGCCAGCCTTCTTCCTTATGAAACTTCTTCTACACACCGTCCCCCCACGTCTTGTTATCCTCCTGGGTTGATTCCACCCGATATCAACCCCCTTGGCACCATTCCTCCTAGCCATTTCCATGCTGGTCAGATACCTTTCCTTGCTCCCCCTCCCGGAGCTTATTCGGTCCCTATTTTGGCCACCCTATCTCTCCCCCACCTGACCCTGGGTATACCCGTCTGGTATATTGACCCTCTAGCCACTACCCTACCAGGTCAACCAAAACCATATATTACTTTAACCCCATTTCACCCAATCCCCATGACTTCTCCCGCTACAACAGTCCCTCAGTCACCTCAATAAGAACCACCTCCTGTTGCGACCGCTTCGGGGCAGCATGGCAACATTCGCAGGGGGGCCTCAAAGGACAAGACTACCCCGACAAACCCTGTCCCTCCTCGGCCTTCAACGCATACCATCCAGTGTGCCTTGTATGATGTTGTCGGTCATACCACCCATACTTTTCTCGAGCTACCCCGCATCAAACCCCTGGTCAACGTTGCGTTCCTAGAGTCTACGGTCCCTGAATACTCTGTTTCTTCCTCGTCCGCAGCCAAGAACCCAAAGCCTCTTTGCACCAACAAACCTTGTGCTTTGTGTGGTGTCCATGGCCATTATTCTCACCATTTTCCTCACCTCACGCATTACCGAGCCCCTTTAGAGGTCATTCGTGAGTACGAGAAGGAAAAAAACCCATCCACCTCTCCTATCCTCGCGCAATATGCGTCAGGCCAACTCGAGGACCCACCTGCTACCATTGACATTCCTCCTCCTGATGTTGAGATGTCAGAACCTGCTGCCCCCCTCCTATACCTATCATCATCCGTCTGACCCTCGGAGTGCATTCCCTCTGAATCCACTCCATCTATTTTGCTTGATTCCCCTTCAGCAACATTCTTGGACTCTACATCCTTCGATCATATTTTTACTTGTTCTTCTGCCATCCCCCGAGACGGTCCATATGTGAGCCTTTCTTCCCATGCTAACGATTTCGGTAGCTTTGCGGCCTCATGCGGTTTCCCTGACCTCTTCCCTCCCACCCATAACCATGATGATACCATCCGTATCTATGATATTCTCCGCAGCCTGCGCTCCAACCCCCATCCATCACCCTCTCGTCGGTATGTGAGCCATATCCACCCTATCCAGCCTACTACCTCCCGTAGTTATCCTATGCTTTCTACCCTTCCCTCACGCTGTCATATTTGTTCTTACTCCTCCCATATCTTGTCTTGTGACACTATTTTGCAGGACATTCCGTCCACACCTTATATTGGCTATGCCGATGGGACAAGTCACTCTTCCCGGAACCTAGCCTCGGCAGCTTGGGCCATTTTTAACCCTTGTGACGATCCGCATGTGACCATCTCTTCTCGTGATCATGAGTCAGGAAGCTTCGCCGCGTCAGGCGGTCTTTCTTCCACCAGTCACCCCATCTCCTATCATGATGATGAAAATATGGAAGAAATCACCACCCTTGCCTTTATCTATTCCCCCTTACATCGAACCCATGCGTTCACACCACATACACCTTGTGGCCATTACATTGAAACCCAATGTTTGAGTAAGGGGGCACCCATATTTAAGAGACCAAGAGAAGCAATTCTCTACAACTCTCCTAGTATATCTGGTCGTGCCCACTTTAGTACCATTATTCTTCCACATTTAGAAGAACCTCTAAAATCCCATACCACTTCAAATCACTCTCGGGATGATACCCTTTACCGTTCCTTTATCTTACATAAGCAACCCAGTCTTTTCGACCTTGTTGTTGACCAACCTACACATTTTCCAAGAGAGCACCAGTTCATTATCTCCAAATCCTCTATTTGGGATAGTGGCACCAAGCATGCCAACCCAAAAACTTAAAGTCCCTTTGATTCATATATGCAGTACTAAACGAGATTGGTAATCCTCCATTTCCTTTCTCAAACTGCATAACCATAACACCATATCCGTAAAATGTATTTAAATTCCTCTTTTTATACATCCATTTTGGCATGAGGACAACATGCTTGGGGGCACCTATGCCCCTCAACCATAAATATCCCAGATCTCAGCCAAACAAAAACAGCACTGAAACCCCCTTTCTCTGCCAGGTCACACTTTTCAGGTCATTTCCTAGGATAGGTCATAGTTTTCTGCCCAGTACATGCTACCCAGGTCACAGAACCGACCCCAAAAAATACAACCTGGCCTATTCATGAGCTCTGGGTACCTTTTAGTTTTTAGTACCTTGATACTTCACCAAGACACATTTTTTCCACGAAGAGTCTATTCACCTCTCCTACAAATCGAATTTCTTCACTTACCATACTTGTACTTGGGACACCTCTTTGTCTCCTTACTTGTCTTTGTTCGTGTTGATTTTCGTCATGAGATACCCTATTGTACTCATGTTTTTATGGTTCCCCATTGGAACTTTACTATCTGGCAGCACCATCGAGTCACCCTTGTTTAGAGCATCTGAGTTGCGTCATCATCACTCATGGAGTCTATCTCGCATCCCTCTGTATCCCACTATAGTCCTCCATCCTTCATTGCTTGGTCCCTCTCTCATCTTGCACATTATAGCCTTCAATACCATTGTCCCCTATCCCTCATGATAGTGTTTTAATCGCTGCCAAGCCATTCATACACTTTATGCTCTAACAAGGGAAGTCGTCCAACCGCTCCTCCATTTCTGTCATTCCATCATCATCATTAGTGTCTACTTGGTCGTCGCTCTACTATTTTCCCTGTGCCTTAGGTGGGGTTCCCTTATTGCCTCACCTATGACGGACCTCCTTCTGTTGACATCAGCTCATTTACTCCAGAAGCCAGGTCTAGGGGGCAGTGTACCTTAGTTCGAGCTCTTCCTAGCATGATCGTGATATATACACTTGATGGTCCAGTGACGCAGCCGCAGCTATTGGCGATTCCCGGGCATGTGTGAGATGTCTCAACCCTCATGAGGGGGTGGCCCTGCAGGTAGCCCCCCACATGCTCGGATGACTTCATTTTAGCCCTTGACGCAACTCCTCTCATCTGATGATATTTACCTGAACTGCTTGTAGTGCCTCTTCGATTTGCACGTATCAGTTAGATTTTGCGAGCACTTCCACGTGTGTAGGGGGCACTTAGGCGTATTTATATCTCATGTACTACCATATTTTTGTATATGTCCTGACGATTATTCCAGGCATCGCATGTATGTGAGATTCATCATGTTTTTTATCTAGCTCCTATTTAGGCCAGCACATGCTTCATTATTGTGTTCCGTGGTTTTCCGGGTGCCTTATTCTTTGTACTTATTGCGTTCCGTGGTTTTCTGGGCGTCTTATTCTTTGTACTTTGTCTCGGCGGGCATAGGTATGCCTCCCCCGCCGCCTTTAGCACAGGTACCACTTCATAGAGTCTTGTTGCACCTGTAAGTCTCATCTCCTCAGGGTCTAGTCCTTTAACACATCAGACACCATTACACTTCTCTCTCTCACTTCCCTTTTGATATCTAGTGATTGAGTTCTTACAACGTACTTTGGTCATACGATTTGCTCCTAACACTCGTACGTTGGGGGGCAATCTGTTACACCATTTTTTTGGTCATCTAACCTATTATTATTAGATGAACCCAAGTACACCATGTAAGACCAATTTTACCCTACGTAAAATTGCTTTCACCATATAAAATAACTCATTTGGTCATATTTAACCCAAAATAAAGAAATTAATTAAATAAATCCTTATTTATTTAATTATTTCCTAAGAACAAGTTATTTAAATCATTATTTAAATAATATTCTTAGTTAAATTTGACTAAATCATCCATAAATAATTAAATAAACCATTATTTATTTAATTATATTCCCATCACTTCCCTAAGATGATAAATAAACCATTTATTTATTTATTATCTATAAATAAAGGAATTGACCCAAGTCAAGAACCCTTTTCCCTCCAACAAATATAATAAAATATTCCTAAAGGGTGCTTCTAGAATTCGATTAATAATATTTTATTCATGCACCGAGTTCTAGACCGCCCCAATATTTTGTTATAAATAGGGGGTTTTCCCCATTCATTAGTCACCTTCATTGCATTAGATCACTCTGGATCTATTCTTGGTCACCATTTTCCATTTTGTTCTATGAACTCCCATTGAGTTCTATGTTTTTTGTTCTACACCCATAAGAGAGATCAATTCCAGATCTGAAACACTGAGGACTTCCAAGAACCCATCCCACTGAGGAGAACCGGAAAACACCTTTCTTGTTTTCCTCTCAGGTGCCCCATTCTTTAATATAATACAAATCATTCTTTTAAACATTTTGTTCTTGCCTTGTCTATTGATGCATGGAGCCATATTATATTTTATCTGCTTAATATCTTTTTGTGCTTAGATTTGAATTTATGCAGTAGACTTAAAGATATTTTGTAGCCATAATCGATGTTAGGGATATTTGTTATGCATAGCTAAAGGGATCTTTTACGACGAGAGATTCATACTAACAAATAGAATTTGAGTATGAATTCACCAAACGCATAACAGCAGCAGGAGGGAAAAGAAAGGAAGTATAATACATGTTATCATGGCTCCCCTCGTACCTAGATCAGGTGATGCACTTTTTGCAAATTTTGAATGCATGAATGTAGAGCTCTTCACTCTCACCTATGGAGCTATTGTGCACCAGCTGATAACTAATTTTGAAGAGGTCAAAGATGTTAATAAACAACTTTATTAAATGGGTTATAACATTTTCATTCGGCTTATAGATTAAATTCTAGCGAAATAAAATATTACGAGATGTGTTGATTTTAAAGAGACATCAGAAGCTATTGCAAAGGTAGGCTTCAAAATGTTCTTGGGGGTGAGAGGAAGCATAGCTAATTGGGATGTAGATGGGACTGAATGCAATCTTATCCTTGACGATAATCCTCTTGTAGAATTTGTTGAGTTACCTGAGACTTTTGAAGGCCTTTATTATTGTAATGTCTTATGTGGTGTCATACGTGGACCAAAAGAACTGTTGGGGACCTCCTCCATGTCTTACGCTGAGAGCTTTACTGAATGGGCACATTGTTTACTGTCCTTCCGCATTGATCATAGAACTTGTTCACACTCGCTAATCTTCTTCATTATTTGTTGATGAAGCATTTATGATTTGCTGTATTTTCCTTCAAATCTAATATGCAATTATATATAGTCATGTTTCTCAAGGATTTTTGGTCATTGGAAGAAGCTAATAATTGATATCTAGATTCAAGCTATTGCAAAAACCATATGATTTTTTACTTTTAGGAATTGTAGGATGTATGCTTTGATTGAGGGGCTGCCAGATGTCGTTTCACTTTAGTGCCTAGAGCGTGTGAAATTCACATTTCACACTCCACTGCAGTTGGTTTGCCGGGCTTGGCTTTCTGCATTACGTAGCGCTGAGATTTTCAAAGCACGTGAAGAGGTAGGAGTCATAGAAGAATTTCTTTGTGTGAGTTCATTTGATCCAGAAAATATATGGCAAGTGTATGATCCACTCAATGATATTTGGACGACTCTCCCTCCATTGCCATATGAAATCAAGAACTTGATGAACTTCGGGGCCGTGTCTATATCTAGGAAGCTCTTTGATCTGGGTGGAGGTAGTGATGATGTTGATTGAGGAACAGGTGATCATGGTGGGATTTTCACAACTGATGAGGTGTGGGCATATGATCCTATATGCAGAAAGTGGGCTAGACGAGCATCAATGTCGGTTGCTCGTACAATGCTTACTTGTTGTGTATTGGATAAGAGTATTATTGTTGCAGGTGGGTTCACCAATTCTACAAAGTATATTTCCAATGTAGAAATATATGATCGAGAGAAAGGTATATGGGAACCTATAGCTGAACTTCAACATTCTCATAATTCTACTTGCTGTGGTTTAGTATTTGAAGGGAAATTGCATGTATTGTGTAAGGGCCTTTCGAAAGTTTAGATATTTGAATCATCTGAGCAGAGGTGGAGAGTGGAAGATTATGGTTGGGCACCAGGGCCAATGGATATGCTAAAAGAAGAATTCTTTGTAGTCAATAATGGCTTCATTATTTGGCAACATAAACCACGAAATTTGAGCAAAGTCATCTGCACTGCACCTGCTTGCTTGTATAAAATAGGATTTGCAGTGATAGGATTGGGAAATGAACTTTATGTGATTGGTGGGGTCATTGGACCAGCTTGAAGCATGATGCAGGAGGCTTCATGGAGCACGAAAGTGTGGGCACAGATCTTAACAGATTGTGTTTCTCCCGACAAATTTTCTATCATTGAAATTATTTTGATGGAGATTCAATGACCAATATCACACACTATTCGGATGCCATGCATATATATGCTAAGATTTCATCTTCTAGTTCACAAAAAGGGGAGCGATCTCCTGAGTTCGCATTCTGTTGTAAAACTTATTCCTATTCCAGAAAAATAATCTTCCTGGCTAAATTAAAAGGCCAGTTTCGTAATTTGAATGTATATATAAGAATCGACTGGAGTCAATGGAGGATAGATAGAGTGATAAGCAGTAGTCGACCCATTAGAGGGTGTGAGTCTGTCAATCAGATAGGATGGGATCGATAGGAATACAAGGTAAAATTTCTCATATGTAAGCAAGATTTCTCGAATGTAAAGTCAAATTCCTGAAATATGGATCTGGCATCAAAGTTTGCAGGAGCAATGTAATGGACATAGGGACTATTATGTGAAAACTAGAATCTTTTGGCCTATGACTTTTATAAATCGATTTCCAAAGGATGTTTTAAATATATACATTCGCCTTCAATTTCTAAGGAGTAGTGTTGTGCTATGAGTAATTTCAAATTCGGTCTTTGATGTTTTAAGCAGTAGCGGGCTAACTCCAGGCGTGGGAGGGCCCACCAAATTTGGAGTTAAGCTTGATCGATAACGTAGGCAAATTAGTTGTGTGCGATTTTAACATTTCAGGTTTTGTGTGAAGGTGTGGTTCAACTCCAAAGCATCTCATTCATTGCAGCATCATGTTAGTTAATGGATTCAAGAAGTATTACTCCTTACATAATTAGAACAGATTTCAATACTTCTAATTTGAAGTATGGAATAAAAGCAAATTTTAGGTGCTTTGGATTTCAGTATGTTGATACGGTCATTTTAGAATAATAATTCCAAGCTTCATAATATAATGTTTTTGAATGTTTGCATATTTTGATTTGATTTGTTTGAATGTTTGTAGGATTTAATCATCATTTTATTTGTTTATGATTTGTTTATATCTCCCCGGACCTCATTTAATAATTGGATTTATTTTTTATTAGAATCATTATTTCTTTCATTGTATAATCATTTATTTATACGTTTGAGTGTGGATTTAATTATGCAGGTAGCAGTGATTAAGTTTTCATTATCGAATGGCACGAGTTTGATTTAGCTTTCGAAGAGTGGTTTGTTTTTGAATAATTTGTTTCACTCAGATTAAATTCTTTAAATAAAAGGCTTCCCATAGGTTATTTGCAATACTATTTTCAATAGGGTCTTTTTAAGTGTTATTTTACATGAAGTAAAGTAGTTGTCTTTTAACAATAGTCAGAATTGTTGCTTTTGTTAGTTTAGAATCTCGAATTTTTTATAAAGAATAGTTCTCGTTAGTTTAAGGTTTGAATTTATTATTAGGATGAAATTTATTTTGTTAATTTAAGTCTTGAATTTGTTATCAAGGGTAGTTAGTTTAAGGGGTGAATTTATAATGTGTGATCTTTTTGCCTATCTCAAGATTAGTTTCGAGTGTTAGAGAGGATTAATTAGATTATGGTTTTCAAGATATCATGGGAGATTTTAAAAGTAGAATTTAAGTGCGAGAATGATTGAGGATTGCCTCGAATTTCCTCATAGTTTAATTGCATTATGGAGTTTTCACTGAACGAAATTGGTTAAGTAGGTTTGATTTTCAAGATTGTTTGTTTTCTATAAAATGTGTGTTTCATTTTAGCACCTAGTTCATCATTAATAAGAAAAATCATATACTCTGACCATTAAACTCAACCAATATGCAGTAAAACTCGCATTTACGACTCCTGGATTGATAATTAATATTGAGAGGTTTAATCTGACAATTAAGCCGCACAACATTTTGGCATCATTGCCAAGGAGTTGTATTTTGGCCGCGGTAACAAGTGGTATTGATAAGCCATGGTATTGCAACCAATCCTATTCACAAGTTAATAAAAAAAGCCAAAAAAGAAAATTGAATTTTATTATTTTTATTATTTAACATTTTATCATGAATTGAGGGAACATTTAAATGTTTACACTCATCACCCACTTTAGATTAATTTTACCTTTTTATTTATTACTTTTAACTTTTTGTTTATTACTCATAACTTTTTATTATTAATTGGCCCAAGATTTAAATGTTTACACTCATCACCGGGTTTTTATTACCTTAAAATTTTTATTTATTATTTATTATTTTTTCTTTATTACTTTTAAAAATTTATTATTAATTGAGACAACATTTAAATACTTACAATCATCTATCATCACTTTTAGGTTTTTATTATTTTTTAATTGAGCCAACATTTTAAATTGGTTACATACTTACATTACACCTACACAACTACCCTACTTTGGGTTGTAGAGCCCAATAACATGTTCAAAAAAGTAGGGTATGAAATTTAAGTTAGTATGTAATAAGTTACTTTTTGGGAACACTTTTATATATATCTTTATTGTGTTTTACACTTTTGTATGAATGGTAACTTTAATAATGTGGATTAAGTTATGGTGGGGATAATTTGGTTATTGATAAATGTATATAACTTAAAAGAATGAAAAATAAAAAATAAAAATCATAATTATGTGAATAGACATGTCTATTTTGGAAAATGGTTTATAGAATTTTGATTTAATTATCAATAATT
Organism: Pinus albicaulis; assembly: GCA_034641835.2. NCBI lineage: Eukaryota > Viridiplantae > Streptophyta > Pinopsida > Pinales > Pinaceae > Pinus > Pinus albicaulis. Next base: position 33,669 of record JAXQQM020079674.1, on the reverse strand, counting down.
ATTAGGTTGACAGTAAGGATTTAACATCCATGGAATATTCTAGAATATTATTAGTATACAAATTAAAGGTTAAGATTTAACACCAAAGTAATTATGCCATTTTTTTCTTTTTAATTAAATTGATTAATTAAAAAGATGTTATTTGAACAAGTGTCATATGAAGTGAGTTATGGTTTGTTGGGCCTGTGGTATTAATAAGCCAGTAAATTATAACAACTTCTATACTTAAATTAAGAAGGACCATGGTAAAGTAGGGTTAAATATCTATGGTTCAGAATCTTCTTCCATGTTTTTAAATATATATGTTTAGTTTATAAATAATTCTTAGTATAATTAATAAATAATAATAACAATAATTTAAATAAAGTTATAACCTAGTTAGTTTTTATTATTTTACATATCACATAATATTTGAAATTCTTCTGCCCTCTTTGTCTCAACCTCCCTTTCTCAATTTCCCATAGGAACATCATCAAAGCTCATTGAAATAGTTCTATGAGTTTTTTTGTTGATGGAATCACTTGCCTAAAAATATTTAATAGTTTATGTATGTCAATAATATTACATTGTAGTGTGTTAATCACATTATAAAAAGTATCCCTAATGAATCTTCATAAAAATAAAATAAAAAATTAATTTTTTTTTAATATTTTTTTGATAAAATTGAAATGAAAACTTTATAGACACGTTCATCTATAAAACATTATAAAAAATCAAACTTAAACTAGTTCTAACTCTATAAAAAAACATAATCAAATTGATCTCTTAGTTTCTTTTCTTTGCATCTGACTTCATTTTAAATGACTTGATTGCATCCCCATGGCAATTGATCCTAGCCATAAAATGCATCTTCTTAGTCATGCTAGGGTGCACCTTATAGTCCATCACTATATCACATATTAATTTGGGGATTCGGCTTCAAAATTTCATTATAGAGACACGTACAACTGAAGAGGTTCCTAGGTATTTGTAACTACAAATTGAATTTTCCCTAGCATAAATTTTCTCATAAAAGTTGAACAATAACTAAAATAGGAACTCAAAAAAATCACTATTTTAGATATGAGAAGGAATATTATTCAATCTTGTTATAAAAATTATTGACCCTACAAATGAAACAAGTCCCAACAATAACTTTGTAGGTTGTAATAACTCTCAAGCTCTTTAGTGATCATGAATATATTTTTGATATTAATAATTCTAAATCTCTTCAGGTGATGATGAAAATAGTGTGCTCTACCTCACAACCAATATATTACTGAAGAATCTCAATATGTGTATTGTTTAGTGATTTTACCACCCTTCACATTTTTTGTTCTTGTACCAGCTTTGATGTGTCTAACTAAATCAGACAAAGAGAATTGAGTGGATACTTGTGTTAAGTTACCAACCATGTGGAATTGGCTTATCATGGAAAAAAAAACAGGGACAAGTTAGCATTTCCATAACATGTAAACAAAATGTAGATATTTGACTTTAGAAACTAATCCGAAAAAATTATAGACATGAGCTATTTAGAAACAATAAAATATGGTTTTAGTCAAATGGTTCTAGTTATGTTTTGGTTTTAAGAAAGCTCAAATCTGACAACTCACAAATTTGCAAGTGATTTAATATAACTTGAATAATTTAATTCAACAAATGACATATAAGTTGGAAAATGGTGAGTTAATTATCAAATTATTATGCACATGAAAATCACACATTAATCACTTATGACCACAACTAGAAATTTATGCCAAAGATAATAAGGGTAGTTTGGATGAGATTGGCTGAAAATAATTATTATCACTCTCACAATGTTTTCATACATATTTGAGAAGAACACTCAACAACGCTAAATAAAATCATCTATGACATATAAGGAAACAAATGGTTGGTTAATGCTTATGGAACTAAACCATATCGACTTAAAATTTATTCTAAAAGTAATGCATTGGATTGGGTGGATTGGCCAATTGTAGGTATGTCTTTCATGTGAGTTTCAACCCTCAGAAAAGAACCAAAACATTAGCTTCTCTACATAGGGCCATTTAAAAGTTATTTTTTATTTTCCTTAAAATAAAAAAATCCCTTTTTTGTTACCATAAATGAAAATAATCTATATATATATAAATAATAATTTAAAATATTTTATATTTTTCATTTCAACTCAAAATTATATATAAATTATACTCACATATATCATTTATATAATCTAAAAATAAATAAAAATATAAAATAAAATAATTTTCAATCTTATCTAAATTTATGAATTCTTAACTATAATATAACATAGATGTATTAATCTTAAAAAAAATTTGAAATTCAGATATTATTTATGAATTAGAATATTACTTGCATTCATATTTAATTATATAAGTGAATGATGGAAATTAATATATTTTTTTTATTGAAATTATCATTTTATCATATTTATAAATTGAAATATTGTTTGTATTCATAGTGAACATGAAATTTGATTTTTTTTAAACTATTATTTTATAATATTTATGAATTGGAATGTCTTTTACATTATGGTCAAATTGTCCAAAATTGATATATTATTTTTTATTTATTTTAATAAAAATTGTAAATTGAATTGATATGAGGTGTTTATATGCTAGAATATTTGTTAAGATTTTGCAAAAAGTAACAAGTGATGTAGGTTTTACTGTAAGGAAAAATCCATAGTTAAGGGTTAGAGGAATCTTGAGATGGGTAACCTCCTAAAAATTCATATTTCCCTCATTTAAGCCCCATAGATGGGTGAAGAGTGAAGAGAGAGCGGGGAAGAAAATTCTGGGTGCACCGTTAGTAACCTCTTCACAACACTACCTCTTCACAACATTTCTAGAGGAGTGCCCCAAACATCATCGATTAATTTCATTGATTTTATTAATATTTTTTATTTATTTTTTCAATTTATTTTATATTCATTAGTTTCAACATTCTTAATACAAAAATTCAATCTAGTTTTTCAAACAAAATGAACCACAACTAATTCATAATACTAAATTCTAGTCTAGTTGTTTTAACAAAATGAAATACATCCAATTCATAATACTAAATTCTAGTCTAGTTGTTTTAACAAAATAAAATACATTCAATTCATAATACTAAAATTTGGTCCAATAAAATAAAATCATATTAAAAAATGATTAAAAATACAAAATAAAATATATCTATTTCATAATACTAAATTATACTCAATTAAATAAAAAAATATTAAAAAACAATCATCAATTTAATATTAAAAAATGATTAAAAATACAAAATAAAATATATCTATTTCATAATACTAAATTATACTCAATTAAATAAAAAAATATTAAAAAACAATCATCAATTTAATATTAAAAAACACATTTGATAATACAATAAAAATATATTTAAATAATAATACAATTAAAATATATTTCAATATTTTTATGATTTAAAATATAAAATATAATTTATTACATTTAACAATATTAAAATATTCCAAATCCAATAAAATTAAGTCCTACTTATATTATATTAAAGAAAATAGCTACCAACCCAAAATGTCAGTCCTCCCTTGCCAAAGGACAAAAATGTCGTCCCCAACGTGCGCGTGAAAAAATCGAATGGCACGAAGCATCATCATCGTTGCCCGCGAGGGCTATAAGGATCTATTAATTTTATTGATCTATTTAATATTTTACTAATATTTTTTATTTATTTTACTAATGATCGGGAAGAATGAATGGTTAGTATTATAATAAAGTCAAGTGAATATCATGATTAAGAATTTTGTTATATTGTAATAAAATATTTTGATTGTGAAATAAGTCATGGTTTTTGGATACATGGTGTTCATAAGTCACTATATTGCAATAAATTTTATTCACAAACTAATAAAAAAATTTAAAATATAGCAAATTAAATTTTATTATTTTTATTGTTTAATTTTTTATCATGAATTGAGGGAACATTTACATGTTTACATTCATCACTCACTTTAGATTAATTTTACCTTTTTATTTATTACTTTTACCTTTTTGTTTATTGGTCATAACTTTTTACTATTAATTGAGATTACCTGCATTACTAGTACACAACTACGCTACATTGGGGTGTAAAGCTCAATAACATGTTCAAAAAAGTAGGATATGAAATTTAAGTTAGTATGTAATCAGTTAATTATTTCATATCAAATTTTTGGGAACACTTTTATATATATCTTTATTGTTTATACTTTTGTATGAATGGTAACTTTAATATTGTGGATTAAGTTAAGGTGGGGATAATATGGTTATTGGTAAATGTATATAACTTAAAAGAATAAAAAATAAAAAAATAAAAATCATAATTATGTGAATAGACATGTTTATTTTGGAAAATGGTTTCTAGAATTTTGATTTAATTATCAATAATTATTAGGTTGACAGTAAGGATGTCACATCCATGGAATATTTTAGAATATTCTTAGTAGTATACAAATCAAGGTTGAGATTTAACACCAAAGTAATTATGCTGTTTTTTGCTTTTTAATTAAATTTATTAATTAAAAAGGTGTTATTTGAACAAGTGTCATATGACGTGAGTTATAGTTTGTTGGGAATGTGGTATTAATAAGCCATGGAATTATAACAATGCCTATATTTAGATTAAGAATGACCATGGTAATGTAGGGTTAAATATCTATGGTTAAGAATCTTGTTCCATGTTATTAAATATATATGTTTAATTTGTAAATAATTCTTAGTAGAATCAATAATAATAATAATAACAATAATTTAAATAAAGTTATAAGCTAGTTAGTTTTTATTATTTTACATATCACATAATATCGGAAATTGATTGACCAAATGTGTAGAAGTAAAGAAGACACTAACCATTTAGGGGGAGATGATCAATAAATTTTTGTGGATATTTTATTGGAACAATTCATCACAATAGATATGATATAATACTATAATATTTATTATAAATGTTAATTCCTTTTAGGTGTCATATTTTTTATTTATTTTTTGTATTCTTAAAAATAAATTAGCTAAAATGTGAGTAATGTGGAATGAAAAACAATACAAACACCAACCAAAATAGGCAGTTTTTTTTCGGTTAAATTTGTTTTGGAAAAAAACTAGTTATAAGGTGTGGATCTTTTGCTCTATGTTCTCTAGTATCCAAAAATGTGCATATACAAAAAAATATGCACTCTATATGGAGTTACCTACAACCCATGGCTTGTAAATATGCTACAAAATCTCAACCCACCTTTTTTTCGCTCTAAGTACCCACTCCTAGTTGATTTTCTCAAATATGGAATAAAATACAAGAGCATTTAATGAAATTCCTACTCCTCCTACTGGTCCAGTACTTAATATAACCCGATAACCAAATAGAGGCAAGGTTTTTGACAGAACCTCAAAATTTGTTCTCTCTCATCCCCTTGGCTTCTCCATCCTTGCTTCATGACTATGTCCCATTCTTGCACACTCCTCCAAGAGTTACATTGGTCGACACTATATTCATATATTCTCTAATGTATTTGAAGCTCACTTGGCTGTGTATTAACACCTACAACAGTCATTTCTCTCGAAGCATGCATTTAAAACTTCCCACTAGTGCTCAACCTCAAATCATTTTTATTACTTCGTTTAGGGTGTTATGGCCTTACCTGCCTAGACCAAAATAACCTTGGTGATAGACATCGTTCCTCAACCACCAAATGAAAACCAAAGGTGTAATGTAATTGTTTGACAACATGGCCTCGATCTTTTGTACTATTGAGGGGTCCACCCCTTGTTTCGTCTTAGTCGGGATATTCAGTGATTCGAGAATGTAATCTAACTTTGGGAGTACAAGCCTATTTGGGGCTCGAACTACTTTAAGGATTGAAGCATATTTTCTTGTTAAACTTTGCTTTCAGGCCCAAACTTTTGATTTACTTGGATCTTGAAGTTTTTATGCCCCATTGATTCAAATTGATTCATCTAATTATTACACTGTTAAAGCATTGAGATAGATTAAATGTAATGTAATAATCCAAGCCATGTTGGGGGAATTATAAATAAGAAATATTATTATGAATCCCTAAAGAACATACAAATTAAGTCATTATAATTTAAAGAAACTTACCTCTTAAAGGATAATGAAAGTATGAGAAGATAAAAAAATAAGTATAAATAAATGTTTATTTTAATAAACGAATGACAATAGCCTATTACAATTATCATAGCCATGACTAAGTTTGAATGTTGAGATGAGTATAAAATATTAATAAATTGATATATAATGTGAATATGCGGAAGTTTCTCAAACAAGTGTAACAAATCAATGTGAACATGATGGAGGCTTTTGGAATTAAGGAATAGTAATGATAAAATAACTTAACACTTTCGTGATATATTGTAACTAAATAACAAAATAGCAAGTGGTTGTGGAATAACATAAGTCATGTGTGGAAAAGACTTCATATGTGGAAATAAAAACAAACTATGTAGACTAATGAGGAAACACCTAGCATAAAGTGTTTGAATAAGTGTTGTGGGAAAAATAAACTATGAAGACTAATGAGAAAACACCTAACATAAAGTCTATGAAGAAATGTTCGAAGCAATTCTATAAACAAACTTTAAGAAGAATTACGTATAATTTATTCAACAAGTGAGTGTTGACTAAGGGAACTCACTTGAAGATGATGACCTCAAATGTGTAAATGGGGACATAAAAAACACATAGCCACATGAATTTTTGTTTATTCCTAGGAATGGGCATGTGTCCCTTAGGAGTCTAGGTTGAAAAAGGCCTAAGATGAAAAATATGATGCCATCTTGGTATGGCTTAGGAGATTTTGTGCATCTGTAGGAAATTTAAATATTCAATTTGAAAACCATATTTTTGTGCAATATAAAAACCTTAGCTTAGTCGAATTCGAAAACCCTATTAATGTGGAATGTGGAAATTCCAATATACTAAGTTCAAATTCATGTGCATAATGGGAAAATTAAAGTAGATAAACCATATCGATCGTGCATCACAAGTTCAAAATGTTTGTTGATGAAGATTTAAATGGAATTTGAAAACCATAGTAATGTGTAATTTCATTGAATGGAATTGTATGGATGAAATTTTTGTTTATACCATTGTGACTAATTTAGACTCAACACTCCCTGTCTTTCTATTTCCATTTACATGTTTGTTTATCTCTCTGCCGTTCTTCTTCCCTCTTTGTCTCAACCTCCCTTTCTCAATTTCCCACGGGAGCATCATCAAATCTCATTGAAATAGTTCTATGAGATTTTTTTGTTGATGGAAGCACTTGTCTTAAAATATTGAATAGTTTATATATGTCAATAATATTACATTTTAGTGTGTTAATCAAATTATAGAAAGTATCCCTAAATAATCTTAATAAAAATAAAATAAAAAATTCTTTTTTTATATTTTTTGGATAAAATTGAAATGAAAAATTTATAGAAATGTTCATCTATAAAAAAAATAAAAAGTAAAACTTAAACTAGTTCTAACTCTATAAAAAAAAACAGAATCAAATTGATCTATTAGTTTCTTTTTTTTGCATCTGACTTCATTTTAAATGACTTGAGTGCATCCCCATGGCCATTAATCTTAGCGACATAATGCATCTTCTCAATCATGCTAGGGTGCACCTTATATTCCATCACTATATCACATAGTAATTTGTGGATTCACCTTCAAAATTGCATTATAGAAACATGTACAATGAAGAGGTTCCTAGGTATTTGTAACTACAAATTGAACTTTCCCTAGAATTGATATTTCTCATAAAAGTTGAGCAATAACTAAAATACAAACTCCAAAAAGTCACTATTTTAGTGATGAGAATTTATACTATTCAATATTGTGATAAAAATGATTGACCCTACAAATGAAACCTTGAGTCCCAACAATAACTTTGTAGGTTGATATAAGTCTCAAGCTCTTTAATGATCATGAATATATTTTGATATTAATAATTCTAAATCTCGTCAAGTGATGATGAAAGTAGTGTGCTCTACCTCACAACCAAAATATTACAGAATAATCTCAATATGTGGATTGTTTAGTGCTTCTACCACTCTTCACACTTTTCATGCTTCTACCACCTTTGATTTGTCTAACTAGATCACACAAAGAGAATTGAGTGGATACTTGCATTAAGTTACTAACCATGTGCATTGGCTTATCATGGAAACAAAAACAGGGCCAGGTTAGGTAATATGTAAACAAAATCTAGATATTTTACTTTAGAAACTAATAAAAAAAAATTACAGACAAAATTATTTAGAAACAGTAAAATAGGGTTTCTAGTCAAATGGTTCTAGTTATGTTTTGGTTTTAAGAAAGCCCAAATCTGAGAACTCATGAATTTTCTAGTGATTTAATATAATTTGAATAATTCAATTCCACAAATGAAATATAAATTGGAAAATAGTGAGTTAATTATCAAGAAAATCTCACATTAATCACTTATGACGAGAACTATTTGTAGTCGAAATTTATGCCAGATAATAAGGGTGCCTTGGATTAAATTGGTCGAAAGTAATTATTATCATTATGACAATGGTTTCATACATATTTGAGAAATACACTCAACAACACTAAATAAAATCATCTCTGACATATAAGGCAACAAATGGTTGGTTAATGCTTATGGAACTAAACCACATCGACTCAAAATTTATTCGAAAGGTAATACACTGGCTTGGATGTAATTGGCCAGTGGTAGGTATGTTTTTCATGTGAAGAGTTTCAATCCTTAAAAAAGAACCAAAACATTAGCTTCCCTACGTAGGGCCATTCCAAAGTTATTTTTTATTTTCCTTGAAATAAAAAAATCCCTCTTTCTTACACCATAAATAAATTATATATATATATATATATATATATATATATATATATATATATATATATATATATATATATCATAATTTAAAATATTCTATGTTTTTCATTTCATTTCAAAATTATATATAAATTCTACTCACATATATCATTTATATAATCCAAAAATAAATATAAAATAAAATAATTTTCAATCTTATCCAAATTTATAAATGCTTAGATATAATATAACATAGATGTATTAATCTTAAAAAAAAATGAAATTATTATTTTATAAAATTTATGCATTAGGATATTATTTATGAATTAGAATACTATTTACATTCATATTCAATTATATAAGTGAATGATGGAAATCAATATATTTTTTTTATTGAAATTATCATTTTTTCATATTTATAAATTGAAATATTGTTTGTATTCATAATGAAGATGAAATTTGATTTTTTTTTAAACTATTATTTTATAATATTTATGAATTGGAATGTTGTTTAAATTATGGTCAAATTGTCCAAAATTGATATATTATGTTTTATTTATTTAAAAAAAAATTGTAAATTGAATTGATATTGGTATTTTATATGCTATAATATTTGTTAAAGTTTTGCAAATCGGTAGTAATTTATGTAGGTTTTACTTTAGGTAAAAATCCATAATTAAGAGCTAGAGGAATCGTGATATGGGTGACCTCCTAAAAATTCACATTTCCCTCATGCAAACCCCATAGATGGATGAAGAGTGAAGAGAGATCTAATTGAATAATTCATATATACACTTACCTTATGATACATTCACATTGTAAAAGTTTTAAAAAAGTCATAAAAATTAACTAAATTATAACTTTATTTTAAATGTAATAATTAATAATAATTATAAAAAAACTAATACATGAGTTAAACATATACATGTATTTTCATTTTACAAAAAACATGTAAGAGGATTTTTAACTATGAAGATTCATCTCTAGTTTACCATGGAGATTCATAACTTGTACATAGACTTTGTTATTAATGCCACATACCCAAAAAACCATAAGTGACATTCATATGACCATGTTCATATGATATTTCTTTAATTAAACAATTTAATTGAAAATATAAAAAAACTTAATGTTTCTTGAGATAAATCTATGTAAATACTACTAAAAATATTTTAGAATATTTTGTGGAGGTTAAATTATTACCATTAATATAACAATTCTTGATAATTAAATTAAATTGTAACTTTTTATTTAATAAATATACATATCTATATAATCATATAGTGTTTACAAACTATTATGTAATATTTACAAACTAAATTTGAAATGAACCATTCATATGAAAAAGAGACAAATATACTCATAAATCTATTGTAAAAATAATTTTGAAATGGAAAGAAGAAATTATTTACTTTAATTATTTCATCTACTAAATGAAACTTCTTAAATGTTTAATACACTAAAAAATAAAACACAAATTGATGGAAAATAATTTACTTGTATCTAAATTGCTACTCAACCATTTACTTATCTTTAAATTAAATTTCACCTAACCAACCACCTTGTACATTTTATTACTTTTTCAAATATGAAAATGAAAACACTACTGAGAATGCTCATATCAAACTTCTCATGCTATGGAATTCATCATATAAATATTTGAAGAATCATGTAAATATTAATAATCCTTCTAGATAAATAATAGAGATATCTAACTTCTCATTCTATGAAATTCTATTCAAGTGGATATGCTCATATCAAACTTCTCATGCTATGGAATTCATCATATAAATATTTGAAGAATCATGTAAATATTAATAATCCTTCTAGATAAATAATAGAGATATCTAACTTCTCATTCTATGAAATTCATCATAATAACCCTTCAAGATAAATAACTCTGTTATTTCAAAGATGGAAAACTGTGGAATTAACTAAATAACCAACGAAAGGGATTGTGATTTGGAACTATCAAATAAGTCATTTTTTTTGCTACATGTATTAACTTTCACTTAAAGCTTAGGGATGGTGAGTTGGGGCTACTAAATAAGTCATTTGTTTTTTACATGTTTTATCTTTTAAATAGAAGTGCATTCAACATGCTCAGAATGGAAAAAAAAAGATGGAAAACACAATATTTGGAGCACAATTATTTCTTGCTTCTTTCATGTTATTCTTTCATCTAGGGGTACAAAGAAACTATCATAAATAGTTAAAAAAAAAACCACAGAGAGGTGAAATGACTTATAATAGAAAAATATGCTGATCACAATCCTTTGGAGAGCCGTTATTCCTTGCTTCTTTCATGTTGTTCTTTCATCCAGCGGTACAAGGAAACGATCATAGATAATTAAAAGAAAAACGAGAAAGAAGGGAAAGGACCACGAAAGAAGCCTCTAAGGATCTCGATACTTGGGGACCTCGAAATGTAAACGAGATTGTTTCTCTCCAGGGCGCCACCTTGCTTTTAAATAAGAAGAAAAAGACACAAATGGGCAACATCCTAAATATAAGCTCTGTTTCCTCTACTTAGTAGACTTGTCATGAATTTGGATTCACGTTTCCTTGTGTATTAGTACACCTTTTTTAAAAGTACAAAAACCTAATGCATTGTCAACAAAAAGCATATCAATATATGATTGTGAGCAATCTTTCAAAAGCTTGTGTGTATAAAATAAAGTCTCACAGAAAAAATCTTAGGCCAATAAAATAAAGTCCCACAGAAAAATAAATGAGTGGTTATACCTGTGGCCACCGTGAGGGCATTGAATTCTATTCCACAACTTATATTCTCGCGGACGTAATAAAGGATACGTTAAAATACCAAAAGGAATATATATATAAAGTATTTCACATTTAAGTATTTTTTTTTTAAAGTATTTCACAAAATGCTTCAAGGACGGTTTATTGTTTTATATTCTGAATTCACATTAATCAGATGGCTTCAGAATTGAGAGCTACATTGAAAACATTACCAAAAATAATCCCTATAACCATAATTCATACAACATAGTGAATCCTCATATAAGAGATTAAATATTGAAAGAAAATACATAGTAGCTCACTGGCACAAGGAAAAATACATAAAGCAACACAACTAAAATGCAATCCATACGAAAATATTGGGTATTCAATTGCCATAAACTATAGGAAATGATGGACTGCAATTCGACAACCGTTATAACTTTGCGAATTCAAATAGAATTTTCATATTTATGAGGTGGGCATTTCTATGGGGGAATGGGGAAATTGGATGAAGGGCACCAGACAAAGTTTTAATAATTTGAATAGCTTTGTGTGGCTCTCACTACAAATTTTTGTGAACTGGATATCTTTTCCTGAGTTGTGGGGATAATGGAGTAATTGGGAAGAAGGGCACGCTATGGGAAAAAAGAGAAAGGTAACCAGGAATTTTAAACAAAGTCTCAAGCGCCGAGACCCTCCAACATACAAATACAGTTGATGGTAACTAAGAAGAAAGGGGCTGCTAGCCATGTAGACAGGTCCAACTAACCAGGTGGGAAGTATGCACCACATCCACAGCCATAGCTTCCCACCGGCAATCAATCTGCAGTAACACACAATTGCCCGATCCAAGTGAGTGCATCAACTGTGTTGTTCTCCTGGGTTACGACATCTGGCCGTTTTGCAAGAATGCCATTACTGTTAACGTTGAATACACTTACTATTGGTCCATCCTCTACTCAGCTACGCATACAACTTTTAGTATCAAGTACTCTACAACACTTGTTTGCTTGAAATGTGTGGTGTCTATGTGTCTTTTTCAGAAATAGTTTGAAGTCATGTTTTACCATGTGTATGCTTAGTGTGGTTTTTCAATGTAATATTGAATTGTAATTGAATAAGAGTGACTGTAATAAAATTGTTGTGGGTATTTTTAACAGAATTTTGTGTTTGAAGAAGTGATTTTTCAAAAACTAAAACTTATATAACTTTTCGTCTCCTTTCTATTGAGAATTCCAAGTTTTCAAACACTTGTTAGGTTCTAGATGATGAACCTTGGTTGGACAATTAAATCTATTTTATGTTTAGAAATGTTAAATAATATATGTATGTATGTATGCATATTTTTAACAAAAATACACTATGTAAGTAGGTGTTTTTTGTTTGTAAGTTTGGTAGGTCATCTTGATTCATTCATTTTCAAAAGAAGGTTACATCCATGAAATACATTCAGTGGTCTCAACCTCTTGATTGGGAAACTAAGTTTTTTGGCCACAAAAATGAATTATAAGCCATCCAAAATCTCAATAACTTAGGTCTAACAAGCAAAGTCTTATAGTCTTGAATGTCTAGAAATGAATTTCAATCTAGAGAGTTGTAATATATGATACTATTCGACATATACATCAAGAAATTATACTAAAAAAGATAGCCATAACCGTACTAACAACTAATCATGAGAGGACTCCACATGGGCGGCCGGGTCCTTAGCACTCGATCCTGGTAATTCTAACTGGATCTCGAGAGAGAACTCACCAATCCTACATAATTCTGACTGGATCCCGAGAGAGAACTCACCAATCCTGCACATGCGCTTCAGCTTCTGCTAGCTGATTGAGATCAACTTCCTATGATGATATAGTTTTTTTAACTTCGGCTAGAGTTCCATTATTATAAGCCTGAATCACTTCCTAGATAATATCAACATCCGATTTGCCACAAATTCCCTTCGGCGGTGAAGATGAGGAGGAGCCTCTACTACCCCAATTACATATCTTCTTTCGTCTGCCGAGTTAGCACCCGGGGAAGGACAAGCCATCTTGTTTACCTCCAAATTAAGCAAACTGTAAACTGTTCAATAGATAAGGTAGGTTGAAGACAAATACCATCCTTTGTGCACGCGCCCATAGTGTAAACACAAATTATGAGAGCATGCTGAATAGACATTAAAGAGGAGAAAGAAAAAAAATTTGTTAGGCATAAGCCTGACAGAAAGGAAAAAATTCGACTAGGGTGGCCTCTAACACTATTCTAATCCACTATCGAGAATTGCATGCTAAAAAATGTCATAGTACACTTAGATTTGAAGGGGTTGTTGACAATTAAGATAATATATACCATAGATTAGCTCCCGGTCCCAAAAACCCTTACATGAGACGTCATAGACAAAGTAAATCAAATACAAGAAGTTTAAATTTATTGTTATGCTTAGGATGTATAAAACATGAAAATATCCCTCAGTGTTCAATACACAATCCTTCACCCTGCAACAATTAACCTAGAATTGAACATATATTCCCATTCTAGGCTGTAAAATGCCCAAAAAAATGGCACTGACATAGGAACATAACACACAAAAGATAATGAAACTACAAAAAATTTCCTAGTTTCTGAACACCCATTTACATTTCTTCCAGCATTCCAACTATAGAGCATGTTAATGCGAATGTGCTGGAGAGTATATCGAAGAAGCCACAGTCATGGAGGTAAGGGAAAATAAAAGCACACATACCCGGATGTGAATGCCATAAACCAGAGGAGCTTGGTCCCTAGATGATGCTTTTCCAACCAGGTTGAGGAGGCATGAATGAGAGAGCCAAACATCTCTAAATTATCCTTAGAAAACATCACTAAGAAAAGAAAAATGCATGTAGGAGGTTAGCTGCCCTTCCCACCAAGATTTTATGAGTTCTGAAGCTCATCCCTTTTCCATTTAGCATTCCAACGTAATATGCAATCCCACTAGCGCACTCACACATGTGAAGTCTAGGAGGTGGCCACCCTTTGACCTTGCGAAGAGTCATAAAAATAATATCTCAGCTCCAGAGAAGGATATTGAACTGTATTTTACCCCGATTGAAGAACTACATAAGTAGGTTTTGTTCCCTACTGATGACCAAGAAATATCCTCGAGTACGTAAATTTAGGCCATGATTATTTTATATGGTACATTGAAAGAGTTCTTTTTTAATACATTTAAGCAATAACCACCTAGCGATGGCATATTCCATAGACCCTCACTATGAAACTCATTATTTTGAGTTTATTTAAATGCTATCATAGAATATGAGAAGTGAATTTTTGTTTTGTTTATTCAAGAAATTACAAATGTTTTTTTTTCGTTTGGTTTTTTTAAAAATAAAGTCATTAGCATTATATATTTTAGGGTCATGTTTATGGTTGTGATTATTCTAAAATTTGTGCTTAAAATAATTCTTCATATAATTATACTTTATATATTAGTAGTAATAATAGTAGCATAATTTTAAGGATATAGTTGGATAAACACCAAATTGGTGTATTACACTCCTTTATTTGTGGGACATTGCCCCTCTTTTGTGCAATAATTTGACTGTTGAAGTCTACCTAGATGTGTAAATATTGTACCTCTTTCTATATTTGATCCTCCATGTTTTCATTGACGTACTTTCTTTTTTCATTTTCATTTCCTTCAATATTTGTTGCTAAAGTACTATATAATATTCTACTAATACTTTTTTATCCTTTTTTTTATTAAATTTACTTTATATTGATTAAATAGAAAATTCTTAATACTAAAATCCAATCCATAAATACATCCAATTCATAATACTAAAATATGGTCATGTTAGGTAGGATGATATTAAAGAAAATGATTACTCATACAAAATTAAATCCAACCATTTCATAATGCTAAATTCCACTCCAATTGAATAATGATGATATTAAAGAAAAATTTGTCATATAGAACCAGTATATATCCATATTAACCATAAATATAGCAAGAGCTCAGAGGCATCAAATATTTTTAGGTGCAAACACTTTTTTTAGTACAAAATACTTTAAAACCGTTGACCTTGAAAGATTGCATCCCTCTCTCTCTCTCTCATTTTTCAAATGACATTTTTGAACTTATAAATAGATTCAACCACTTGAAATTCTCTTGAATACAAATAATAAAATAACTTAAACACACAATTCCAACAAGTATTTGATGGGATGAGATGGCCTATCGGATAAAGATAAACCCTAGAAACTGTAGAATGGTGGCTCTGGTTTTCAGCTGTGGTTTGTCTCTCCCATCGTAGGTGTTAGTTTAATTTTCATTAACCTCTGAGCCCTCATGTTTACCGGCACTGAGCACATGCCCTCTGTCTTCTTCCTCGTGGTGCTGACATCATCTTGTGACTATTTCAAGCTCCTCTCGCTCAATTGTAATGGCTTTCACGGATTAAGGGTTGACTTTCAGCGGTTTTGGCAGAAAGTGGAACAGTCTGCCTGACATATGGACTCCACTATTTCCCTACTCCACTTCTCGACCCCAGCATCGTGACTGTCTTTAACAGATTTTTTGTCTTGGAACAACCACAGAAGGTGGTAAGAACTATTTCTAGGCGTTTTTCTCATGGACCCTAATGATATTGTCGATAGCTCCATTGTTGAGGAGGAATAGTTGGACTATTCATCATAATCCCTTGAACCGAACCAAATATGGTCACATTACCCACCTCAGTAGCCAAATGGAGCTCATGTGAGTGACTTGCTGGAAGGGCTCATGTAGTTGTAGCCTTTACATCGAGATTGATATGTTAGACTTGGGTTTTATGAAGTTGAGGGTTCGTAGCTCAAGCCCAACATAATAGTTTCTGGGCCTCAGCCCTAATATTCCATCTTCCGCAGTCTTCTCTATACCATTTCCATGAACTTTACATATTTTGAACCACCAAAAAGCAGTGCTTAACCCAACTGAGTTTTCGGTACAAGAAGAATGTTCAGGGAGTCTCGGACGTGACATGGATGGAGCATTCAGTTTTTAGCAAATTTCCTTGGGCTCAACGGGTTTCATACACACCCACAATGATATTCTTAGTCATACAGCTACGGTTGTTGCTTCTGGAATTTTTGAAGGCCTGCCCATACTGACTTATCAAGATGAAGAGAAGACCTCTTCTGGCTCAGATGACACCCTACGTGAGGAAGAGGGACCTCGCCGAGAGATACCGTCCCACAAAACTAGAAATAAGAAGACGTGGTGCACAAGGAGTCATGAGAAATCGATGGATATGGTATTTGGTGAAGGTATTAGTATGTGGAAATCCTATAAAACTATAAAAAAATTTTTTTTATGGTTGGCAGAGTCCCTCGGTGGATTTATATTTCGGCTAGACTCTAGTGTTGGACCTCTAAAATCTAGGGCAACATTCTCGAACAACTCCGGATGGTCCGTACCATGAATATAGGTTGGTTTTCTCTGATCTTACCTCACCATGACATGGATAGTTGGGTTCTTACAAAATATTTTCACATTGAAATGACGTCGGTTCTCCTTAAACGTTCGACTCCACTTTTAGACCCTGATAAGGAGAATATGGGGGATGGCCCTATCCAGGTTTGGTTACCAGGTCTGCCACTCCAATTTTCAATGGAAGAAGTCCTTAGATGCATTGGAGAGGATTTGGGTATTTACTTAGATCATGAAAAATCCTACATGGAAACAGGGAACATTTCTATGGCGCGGATTCCGGTACACTTGGATACTCATGAAGGTATGGTTGACAACTATGTACTGTAACACATGAACATATCCAAGTTCCAAATTCTTGATTATGAATGGGTCCCCCTTTGATGCAGGAGGTGCCATAAGATGGACATTTGTACAAGGATTATCCCCTCATACTGGTGGTGAATGTGGCTCAATTTAAAATATTGCTTCATGCAGGGACCCAAACCATTGAGAATTTCAGGGTTTATTCACAGAGGCACATGCAGAGTTCGAGTACAAGGAAGAAGCTATATCCTCGTTAGTCTCACCTATGACAGTGTCGAAATGAGCTCCACAAGCACCCAGTCATGAATATCCATAGCTACAAGAGCAGGATCTCTGCCCCATTACAGATACCGTGTCCTCTACCTCCTCTAATTTTATTTTTAATCTCTATATTTTGTCATCTTCTTTTGCATTTACTCATATTACTTGTCCTCCTAGAATGAAAAATAATCTTGTCCCTTTATGTTCTCACATTGCATCTATGGCCCCAACACTCCTTATTTTATCCATCCATCCCCTCTGCTAGCTCTAATCGTGTCAATTGCCCCAACACCTTTAGTACGAGCTCCAATTGTTTTTACAACTTTCATTCCTCAGCCAAGGACCTAATAGATAATTATTATGGATTAAGCAATGACCCTGCCATGACTACACTAAAATCCACTAGAGGAAGACCATCCTCTCCAAAGCTATCCACCAAGCTAGAGTTGATGTGGCCTCAGGGAAACAATTTACTACTGACTCGGTTCTTAGAGAAAAGAAAACTCGAGCCAATGGTTCCCCATGATTTTTCTCTCCTTCAATTGTAGAGGATTAGCTAACCCGGATAAGAAGTTGGTGCTCCACTAATTACTTGAATTAGAAAAGGTGGATATTATCATGCTTCAAGAAACTATGGGACTCAGAGAGTCTGTTCACAAATTTATTTCTTCAATCTATCCGTTATGGACATTTCATACCTTGGATGTCTGTGGCCAATCTAGGGGTAGTGCCATTGGTTTCAATGACCGGGCCATACAAGTTAAAAATTTGTGGCAATAAGATGGGATTCTAAAGGAAGACATTAACACCTCTGATCTTGGTACCTCTTTGATAATTCTCAACATCTATGGGCCTTGCAATTACATACCCACTTTTTGGGATAAGCTGATGCAATCCCCTATTATGTAGGAAGATTATATCATATTGGGTGGAGACCTTAATTTCTCTCTTGTTCATGGGAAATCTTGGGGTCCCCATGCATCGTTCGATCCTTTTTCCTGTTACTTTTAGAAAATTTTTGACAAAGCCAACTTGATTGACTTAGAAATGGCTAAAAACATGCCCACCTGGTGTAATAGGAGAATTTGGGAAGCAACCCTTGCTAGAAGACTGGATCATTTGTTGATATCCTCAAAGTTAGTTTCATGTATGGATAGGGATAGACAGTGGGTGGGCACAGGTGGCTTATTCGATCAAACTCCTATATACCTTGAGATTCACGATGAGAACAAGAAACTTCACATCCCCTTCAAGTTCAACTCCTCCTGGCTCGATGATCCTGAATTCAGACAGATTGTCCTTGAGCGCTGGAATCATTATCACCTGAGACCTAATTTCCCACCCACAATAGTTATTGCCACTAAAATTTCTATCGTAAAGGAGAAGAATATCAAGTGAGAAAAGCAGAAAAAGAAAAGAGATGATGAAGAGCTCAGGAGGATTGAGAGGGAGATCACCCATATGCTTGATGAATATTGTTTTGGGTACACCTCCCTGGAGAAGAATGAGACCCTCACTCTATTGGAAGCGAAGGAAATTAAGCTCCCAATACACAAGGAGGAAGCTTGGATACTCAAGAGTAGAGCCATCTGGCTAGAGGCAGGGGACAACAATACCGAATTTTTTCAGCAATGTGCCAAAGGTAGAAAGAACATCAATGCTATTTTGGAATTAAATGATCAACGCGGTATGGGGGCCAAGACTCACCAACAACTTTCAGATATGGAAATTAGACACTTCTCCCACATCTACACAGACCCCCGGGTTTCAAATCTTGAAGAAGTGCTTACCATTGCAAGGTGGATGCCCAGGTTCGTGGATGATAATTATTTGGACATAATCATCACCCTTATCACCATTAGTGATATTTAATTTTTCCTTAAGTGGTTCAAAAAATACAAAGTTCCTGGTCTGGACGACTGGCCTATTGAATTATACCTTTCTTTCCTCGAACTTACTAGGAACGATCTGCTAATGGTATTTGAGGATTGCATAGTATCGGGCAGAATTTATGACAGTTTAAAATCTACTTTCACTGCCTTCATACCCAAGGTGGACCACCCCACTTCCTTCCATGACTATTGGTATATTTCTTTGTGTAACAATCTCCACAAAATCGTTGCTAAAATTATTGAAAATTATATCAAGCCAATCCTATCTAAGGACGTAGCAATTTTCCTTCCTTAACAATAGACAAATCCATGAGTCCATTGGCACCTTTCAAGAAGCCCTTCACTCCATCAAGCTCTTAAACATGGAAAATTTTAGGGGCTAATATTCATAGGTGGGTTAATTTTCCATGGGTTTTTGAAAAAAAAGATTCGTCAGTTTCCATTTTTTTATAAAAATGATTCACCCAAATTTTAAAATATAAAATTATTTTACGTTAAAAATCTCAAAAATTATATAGACAATATATATAATATCATTATAAATTTGAATAATTTAAAAATACATCAATAAACATTTTAAATTTTGCATATTAAGGACTAGTGAGATTCGCCAATTTTTTAAACTTCAAAATAATTTTCCATTCTTAAAATTTTCTCTGCTCTTAAATCTTAAAAGCACTATTATCAATATTGATTTGGCCAAAGGCTTTGAATTTTCCTACTGGACCTATATTCAATTTATTCTCACTTATATCAGATTCCTGACCCCTCCATCCAGTGCATTACGTGTTGTATTGCAAATGCCTCATTTAGTATCCTTATCAATGGGGCAACTACTCCTTTCTTCCATGCTGGTTGTGGCCTCAGAAAAGGATACCCCCTATCCCCTCTTCTCTTCCTTATGATTATGTAGGGTCTCACTATGCTCATTGCCTCTGCTAGGAATGATGGAAAAATCCTGGGAGTCAATATTACTAATACTATTCATCTGATGCACTTGCTTTTTCTTATGATGCACTCATATTTCTAGATGGATCCTTGTGAGGTGCATCATTATTCAATACAAAATTTTCCACTTTCTGCACCGCTAATGGTATGCTTCCCAATCAAAGAAAATCCAACATTATGTTTTCTAGATGTACTTTGCAAGAGAGTAGGCATTCCCTTCACTTGTTTCAATTTTATCATACACATATTCAAGAAGGTCTAAAATATCTTGGATTTAGAATCAATCACAATGATTATAAAATTATAGGTTGGAATTAGTTGATAGAAAAAATTGAGCGAAGAATAAACATCTGGAAGAAAAATGGTTCTCTAGAGCTGGTAGACATGTTATGATCAAATCAGCATTGGAAGCAATCATGGTGTATTTTATGGTGCTATCCTGGATCCCAAAAGTTGTTGCTAGCAGAATTCAGTGAAATTGCAGGCATTTCCTCTGGCGTGGTAATGATTTAGGCCACACTTTTTCCTTGCTGATATGGGAAAAGATCACCAAGCTAAAGATTTTTTGGGGTGGGGGGGCGGGGGGGGGGTGGGGGTGGGGTCTCAAGGACCTTAATCTCTTCACTACTTCACTAGCTTCCAAAATGGTCTCACACCTCTTGACCTTATACAGTCTGTGGCAGGAGGTCACCTATTCTAAATATATCGCTGATGCTTCCACACTTGACAGGATATGAAGCCCTCTCAACCTCAGGACCATCTCATATATAGTTTGGCACACTACCTCGAATACCATTTCTCTCATCAAACATGCTCTTACTTTACGCATTGGTGTAGACACTCAGGTTTAGATAGGTGTGGACCCTTGGTCGGGTAGTGGCAGGGAACATCTTCTCCCTTAGGAGATCGAGAAATTTCTAATTGAGCAGGGATCTTTGAGCTCATTAAATTTGTAGATAGGGCTACCTCTGATTGGATTACTCAAGCGTGGAAGTCACCTCTTGAGCTGAACATCCATGTTCAATGGTAGGGTGCTTGGAATAGATACATTAGGGCTCTGAAGGCTTCTCTTATCAGAATGTCATATTTCGAGGATGAATTGATCTCGGATATCTCCCATAAAGGAAATTATACTCCCAAATAAGGTTACTCTGTTCTCACAGCCTCCCTTCAACCTCTGGATCAGAGCTGGTGGTGGAAACCTCTATGGAAGTTGAAATCTCCCTCAAAATATCGACTCTTTATGTGTTGCATACTAACTAATTGTGTGTCGACAGAGGACAATCTAGAAAAGAGATCCATTAATGTTCCCTCTTAGTGTGGACTATGCAAAGAAGAGCTGGAAGATATCAGTCACCTATTTCCTAATTTATCTATGACTTGTAATACCTGGCAGGTGGTGACTAAAGAACATGGCATCGATACCCTTTAGAAGGGGGATATTGTTTCCATGGCTTTGCTTAACTGGTGGCGCTCTTGTCCCTTGACAAAGGCTCGCAACCTACCTCTCCTGATCTCTTGGGGCCTTTGGTTGACTCGAAACCTTATCATATTTCATAGCCCCCCGATTTCTTGGACACCCATACACAGCTCCATATTGGCTTAGTATCATTCCATTCCTAAATAAGATAGCTCTAAGTTCAATAGGATTGTTTCATCCAAAAACATTGACAAAAATCATCCTTGGGCCTATTTTGATGGTGCTGCCGGTATGGATGGTAGCAGAGGTGGGGCCATAATGCATCTATCGAGCACTCACTATTCTCAAATTAAAATGGTCTTGGGCCCGGGTACCAAAAATTACTCTCAGCTCAAGAGTCTCTGTCTGCTCATCATTTTTGCCTTAGAAAAAATATGCAACATGATACATATCTTTGGGGACTTTAAGATCATTATTAAATATTTCAATAATAATGCTACATGTCATGTTCATGCACTTAGGAGTTTTTTAGGTGAAGTATTGGCACTTTAAAATCTTTTTTGATTTTTCATTGCCACTCGCATTTATAGGCAAAGGAACCAGGGTGCTGACTACTTGTCCAAAGAAGTCGTGCACTTAACTTGGGGACATTGGCACATCACCAAAAATGAGGGGCATGTTATATATCAGTATTACCAACGACCCTTCATTGAATACCTTGGACTCTTGGAGCCTACTGATCATCTAGTCTGATCAAAGGCTTTTTTTTTTCTCTTTTTCTTTAGTATTTTATTACACGGTCTTATAGTTTTTGATGATTATACGTTGATATGGACCTTCACAGTATTTTTGTAAATTTTGTTATTATCTGCTGAAATGTTTTTTCATAACTCTTTAGATATATTTTTTGGATAGAATACATATTATTTAAGATGCAATCTGTTGTAAATGCTACATGTAATTTTCCTTACAATTAATGAAAATTACGACTTGCTCCATTCAAAATTAATTCTTAATAAAAATTGTGAAAATGTACATTAATGATACTTGAAGTGCTACAATAATATAATTTAATTTTTTTATTAATTTATATTATTATTATTATTATTATTATTAGTTTAAACCATATATAATATGTAAAGTGTTGATGTTAAAATAATTTACTTAACATGAACACTGAGATATTTTATTTATGGATTACATTGTTTGTATTAAAGCGTTTTTCTTTTCTATTCATATTTTTTTGAGTTTATTTCAATATTACGTCCAATCCTTTTATTCTTATACTTCCTTTGTTTTCACATTAAAATATTTTATTGTGATTCTTATATATACATATATGTGTATGTTTTTTCGAAGTTGATATTAGAATAGATTAGGTAACCATGATATTAAAATGGGTTATTTAAGTATCCAATTAAAATATGAAAATATAAGTAAGATCAACTTTATTTATTACACATATCTAGGTGTCTCATCATCAAACATGCCTAATTAATGTTGGTTGGACACCATTTACGTCTGTCATGAAGAACCCTTCAATTTGGTGGCCTTTCATAACTTCTAATTTCCATGCATACAATCATTGAGTCATTATTGTTTGTCCATTTCACCCCATACACATATATATAGTGATCTCATTTATGTCAACCTAAATGTCTCAATTAATTAGCATTACCATGCATGTTTTCCTGATAAGTAGCCCCTCCCTTCATTCATTCATATTGTGTCTTACACAGAACTGAAATCAATGTCTCTGAGCTCCCACAACTATTATTTTCAAGATACTTCTATCGGCTCCATAGACCTTCGAACAAACACCATGGTTAGAAAACGAAGACATGCTCATCGCAAAGATATAGGTTTGGGGAACCCACCTTGTGTTTCTTGGCTGGGAGATCACATGGAATTAGTCCATCCTAAAATCCCAAAGCGCATCAGATGTAGTTTAGCCACCATGGAGGTGGAGGAATTCCAAACACTAGGAGATGGGCACTGGGCTATTAGAAATCTAAAGTCGCACCATATTTGAAACATGGAATGCATGGTAGATGGAGCCACAGTAAGAGCTACAAAATAAAATGCATACATCAATGACATATGCACTACGCTTCACCACCTTTCGAGAGCCATTGTCATACATTTTCCTCTGTTTTCAACCACATCCACACATTCAAGCTCTTTGGAAAGGCACATTAGCCATCATGACTCTCACTAACCTGTCTCTCCTTCTCTCTCTGTTATCCTAGTTTAAGATGGCATGGCAAAGGCTCGTTTGGTGATGAATTTCCAATTCAATGGTCCACAATTAAGGAGATTAACCAGTTGTCACTCCACATCAATGTTTCTAAACTCATTGAAAATATTCCCACTCTTCAATGTCCCAACACCTACATATGATTCATTGTGGAGGAAAATCCAAACACATGTCCCTTTGGAACCAGGAAAATTAGAAAAGTAAGTTGTGATTATGAGAAGCCAACTCCCTCAAGCTCGAAAGAAAAGAACTTAGTATGAGAAGATTCACTATTTAACTTATGTTTTCCTCCGTTTTCACATTTTCTCATGCATGGTCAGCCACATTTTTAGTCACTATAGCAGAATAATTCCTAACTTATCTATATTATTGTTTTTTCCCATACAATAAAATTGAATCAAACTTTTCCCTTCATAATAAACCTTCGGGTTTCATCTTTCAAAGGTAGACGTTCCTCCTCATGCTCTTATGTTGGTGCGAGGACTAACAATGAATTTTTTCGTGTATCCTATGTACAATATTTTTTCTAATATAAAGCAGCTTATCCTCCCCATCTTATTTCATATCACTATGAAATCATTTTATTTATAACTAAGAGTTAGAGTGAAGTATTTTTACCATATCTCCTTTGTATTAGTTCATAATAAAAGCAACTAATAAATATTTTTATCATATCTTCTTTGTATTTTATTGTAGTATCAACAATCAATAAGGTAAACACACTTAGAGTGGGGCTATGTTTTATAATACTTTCAAGTAAAACTAACAAAATATGTATATACATTTTTTTATTTTGACTATAGCTAACATTATTTTTTAATTTAAAGAATATTTTATTTTTATTTTAAAATTGAGGTTCGCACCTCCATAGATTTGAGGTGTCTCGACGCTTCATAGCTACAAAGTTAAGATGGATCTAAGTTGATTGTAAATAAAAAAACACACGATTTGGTTACATTACATTAACTAATGTAATGCACATTAAATACCAGTACAGGTCCATCTTAAATACAAATATAATATGAGCCAAGAGGGATCAAATTTCTTCAGGTCCAAACTTATTTTAGACTACCGAAAAAATGTGTAATTTTTTATTGTTTAAAATGTATTTCTTAATGTTGTAGAGATTATATAACATTTTCATCGAGCCATTTTTATCACTACAAACATAATTCAATCTTAATTCATATTAAAATATTTTATTCATAGCCCAAATTGGATATTTTATTCTATACAACATTAAAATATTTTCTACTAATAGTACGTGTTAATATTTTTTAAAAGTATAAGGTTTAAGTATCTTACAAATATATATATATATATATATATACACATGAAATTATATTAGATCATATGAAAAATTAATTAAATATATATAGCATATACCTTTTTTTCTTTTTTATTAACATCTCTTTTGTCTTTAGAGAATGTTTTATTTTTATTTTAAGATAGTCAAAATTTTCTATTTAGATAATATTGGACATACTTACACATTTCCTTCACACTTGGCTACCTCTAGGATCAATAAGAGTTATGATGAGCTTCAAACCATATTCTAATCCTTGCATTATGCCGCATATGATCAAGATTTTTGGATAATCCCATATGATAAAGATACATGCTTAAACAAACTTCTTTGTAATATGAGGCATCAACTATAAAAAGAATTTTAGAATCTATCAAAACTAAAAGAAATATTCATGATAAATAAAGTGTCCATAATGCTCAAGCGAAACATAGAATCACACTCCATATAATGATATAATCAAATAAATCATATGCAATACTTTTACTAGGGGACCCTACCTACTCCGTTTTTAGCATAAAACATGCATAATAAGATTTGCAACACTTTTCACACTTTTCTAACAAGTGGGGTATATATGGACCAATGTGGAGGTCATAATTGAAAATTCAGAGTTGGATTTAGCCTAAGAACTAATAACTCTCTTGATTTGATGGATATAAAACAAATTTTTCTTCTATTTATGAAAATAAAATAAAAAACCATAAAGTTGTAATTTATTGAAGATTCAGTAAATATGATAATATGAATGAAGCAACAAAATTCTATAAATTTTTCTCACCATTGTTGAAGGAAGTTTGAGAGATTTGCAATGTTTTCATCTACCTTTTCTAATGGTATTTATAAATAAAGAATAATATGTGAATGATTTTTCAAAAGCTTAAAATAATATGATACATTTTCAATGGTACATTTTGGAAGACAATAAGGGCCATACTATTAACTCTTTTCACCCCCCATTCCATGAAGACGTCCAAATCTTGACACACTTTATATGTTCTAGATTAAGAATCTTGGCTTAAAAATTTAATCTATTTTATGTTTAAAAATGTTTATATATATATATATATATATATATGTATATATATATATATATATATATATATATATATATATATGTGTGTGTGTGTGTGTATATAGATATATATATATATATATATATATATATATATCTGTGTGTGTGTGTGTGTGTGTGCATTTAAATATTAGTTTTATTTTGAGCGAAAATATACTATGTAAGTATCCTTATGGGTGAATAAGGAATATCCCAGAGTATGTAGATTTAGGTTGTGATTATTTTATGTAGTACATTGAAAGGTTTTTTCATTTTTGAAATAATCACATAGGGATGGCATAGTCCATAAACCTTCACTACGAAACTCATAATTTTGATTTTATTTAAATGATATCAAAGATTACAACAAATTTTGGTTTTCTTTATTTAAAGAACTTCAAATATTTTAATTTTTAAAGAAAATTCATTAATTTTGTTTTTTTTTTTAGTGTCTTATTTATGGTTGTGTTTATCCTAAAATATTTGCTTATAACAATTGTTCATATGATTATACTTTCCATGGAACTAGTAACAATATTAGTCTAATTTTAAGGTTAAAACAAGATAAACAACAAATTGGTGTATGACACCCCTTGAGAGTTGGCCCTCCTCACTGTAACAATTTGACTACTAAAGTCTACCTAGGTGTGCACATATTGTACCCATTCTAGATTTGAAACCCCATGTTTTCATTGATGTACTTCCTTTTTATTTTTTTTAAATCCTTGTGGAAAAATAACTATATAATATTCTACTAATACTCTTTATTTATTTTTTCAATTTATTTTATATTGATTAGCCACAAAATTCTTAATACTAAAATCCAATGCAGTTTCCCAAAATAAATGAAATACATCTACTTCATAATACCAAAATCCACTGTTTAACTAAACAATATGAAATGCATCCAATTCATAATACTAAAACCCAATAGATTTTCCCAATTAAAATGAAATACATCCAATTCATAATACTAAAATCTAGTCGAGTTTCCCAAGAAAAATGAACTACTTCTAATTTATTATACTAAAGTCCAATCGAGTTGCTGAAACAAAATGAAATACATCCAATTCATAATACTAAAATCTAGTCCAATTTGATACAATAATATTAAAGAAAAATATTATATACACAAAATTAAATACATCCATTTAATAATAATAAATTCTACTCCAATTGAATAAGAATGATATTATTGAAAATAATTGTCATATAAAATAAAATAAATCTAGTAAAATTTAAAATTGTATTACCTTTAACAATAATAAATTGTTAAAATACTCTAAATCCAATAAAAAAAGGTTAAAATACTCTAAACCCAACAGAATTAGGTCATAATAATATTAAGAAAATAATTAACTAACACAAAATAAAATACATCCATTTTATAGTACTAAAATATCGTCCCAATGGGTACTTTTGAAAATGTAGGGGTACTTTGGAGAATGTCATGCATGCTAAGAAATGAATTGCATGAAACTATCATCGTTGATGAAATGTGAGTTAATTTGGCTTCACTTTACCTATAACGTTATTACTCCTGAGTAGTGATACCCCAAAAATTATCCGATTGAAAACTCTAAGTACTTACATGGCTTAGGGAACGAATCTTGTCATGAGCCTACGCTAGTGGTAATATTCCAACCAACTTTTAATGGGTGCGGTATTACCTATTACCTTAATTTTCTTTTCATGATTCCCAATAAGTAAACTCAACCTATCTTCAACACTTAAGTTATTAATCTTCCAGTGTTCCTTATCAATACGAAGAGGACATTAAAATAACACTAAACATCAACATCAATCCAAAAGAACGCCCATATATTAAAGGCAGGGGAAAATCCTGAATATGAGTGCCCGATATTATGTTTCAATAATAATGTACAATTTTCAATAATCATACATGCCAAGCCTGTGTAAAAAATTACACCTCTTTAAAAAGTGTGTTTGTGCCTTGGTATAGCTTTACAACTTTGCAAAAATCCAAACAACCAATCAGGAATCCGAAAATCCCTTCAAAATGTGTTTCTGGAATTCTACCCGAATATGTGTTTAGGTGGGTCACCGGGGTCACAGAAACCCTTGGCTCCTAAGCGTTCGGGTCATTTCCAACCCGACCCGACCTGCTGCATGCCTTTCGCAGACCATCATTCAGGCCCTCTATCTACACGTTATTGTGTTGAATGCATTTCAACAGACAACCCGACTATGCCTGAGAACCCAACCCGCACACTGCTCTTGAAGGCGTTGCAGCCCACAACACGGCTCGACCCATGAACTTGCATGGCACCCTACCTACAGTGCAAGCACATGCTTGAACGAGAACGATCTGACTCGACCCGAGTCTACACACTTCTCCTCTTCTGGCTTTCCTCCGCCTTCGGCTCTTTTCTCTAGTCCCTTACGCTTATGCGTAAACCTCATGAACATGTTTATGACCCATGGTTTGATGCCTTTATCCATCACACGAATCCACCCTCTATCAATGTCATCTCCACGCATTTACCTTGCAGGTGAGGCTCATTCCATATGAAGTCAACCCACCCTATGTCTGCCAGATCATGGTGATGGTTTGACGTTCATTTTGTAATGTCGGCCTACCACCACAGTTAGCCATATAAATCTTTCCATGCCCAATACTTTGCCAATATGCACACATGAATTGGCTGGCACTCTCTTTTTTGCTCGTTCACCAATCATATGTCACATGGTCAACAAATTTTCATTTGTCGTTGTGTCCGTTGGTGTGGCCATCCACTACGCGTAGCTAGTCTCATTGCTGCACAACCTTTATTTCGTTGCATGGTCGCTGAGTTAACTGCCCATCGTATCCAAGTATGTTTGTCTCTCCCAGTCATCACTACTTGTCTCATGGGTGTTACAAAGCCTATCCTATACCTAGCTACTAGAATCTCTCTCCTTTCTCCAGTGACAATGCTTCAGTGGGTCCTGTAGAGAGACATAAATACCAATATAGAAGTCCATCATAATAGTCAGTTACCATATTTTCCTCGCCAATAATAAAATAACACCACTAAAATATGATAATATGATACATATTTGATATAAACAACATAACCACATGGAAAATTAGCATGCTCCCAAACACATGAGAATATATAAATTTCACTTATTAAGAGCATCTCAATAACACAAAGCACATAAATAAGGTCTAAGAGATATAAATACAAACAAACCATGTCCATCAAATTCAAAAAATTAACATATATTGCTTTTCATGCCCATACCAACACAAATATTCACATATTTCTCCTTATTAGAGATTAATGAGATTTTGTTGATATTTGGAGCCACTTAAAAAACAAATTAAAATAAATGCAAGAAAAACTTAGGAAAATGAATCACACAAATTCACCCAATAAATTAAATGGTAAAACTCTCCTAATGTGTCAAGGAAAACTCCACCCAACAAGGGATTGGAAATATTATTGCTCAAGAATGTTTCTCCAAGTTACAAGAAGTCTCTTCGGTAATCACAAATTAATATGAGCTATTTCATTATATAACTTCATTTTTTTATAAAAAAACGACTAAACAATGAAGTATATCTACCCAAATAAATCATTTTCATTAATTTTTGTCATTTTTTCAACAATCTCCGCCTTGAAAACAAATTTCCTAATCCCTTTCCCATGTTAATTCATTATCTCTTCTGCAAGCCAAGAGAAGCCAAACACCATCAAAACTTCTATATGAAGACTGGATTTTTGAATATGTTTTCACAATTCTCCTCTGTATGGAACTTCTTGGGAGCTAGTTTGTTTCCATTGATCACATGTCTCACAAAATGGTACCTTACATGCATGTGCTTGGTCTTGCTATGGTAAGTTGGATTTGTATCAAAATCAATATCACCCTAACTATCACACGACACATTAAATTTCTCCTGCATCCTTCCAATCTCATAAAGTAGACCTTTCAATGAGATTTCCTCTTTACATGAATCTTAAGTAGCTATATACTCTATTTCAGTAGTGGAAAAAGCAACAATTTCTTGAAACTTTACCATCCAGCTAATTGCTCCATCTGCAAGAGTAAAAACATATCCTGTAGTAGATCTCCTTTTATCCAAATCACCTTCATAATAATCATCCACATATCCATAGACTGAACCTTAACTAACATTAAAGGTTATACAATGGTTACTTTTTCCTTTTAAATACCGAAGAACCCATTTCGCTACTCGTTAATGTTCTTGTCTTGTATTTTACATGAGTACGTTGACATCTCCAACTGCATGTGAATTTTCAAGTCTTGTAGATACCATCACATATATTAAGTTGCCTACCACATTTTCATATGGTACAAGAGACATATATTTCTTTTATTCATTAGTTCTAGGACTCAAAACTAAAGAAATCTTAAAATGGGAAGATAATGGAACATTAACAGGTTTCACAAAATATTACCATTTTTCCTTCTCTTGTGGTAACAAAATATTACCATTTTTCATGTCTTTGTGTACCTCCATGCCCAAGATATGATTTTTCACTCTAAGATCCTTCATATCAAACATCGTAGAGAGCTGAGCCTTTAACCTATTGATCTCTTCCATTCTTTTACTTGCAATAATCTAATTGCTAATACACAAAACCAAGATAATGAATATGCCATTGAAACTCTTGAAGTATACACAATAACCATACTCACTTCTAGTAAAGCTATCACACACCATGAAGGATTAAAAATTCTTGTAGAACTTCTTGGGAGAGTACCTTAGGCCATACAATGATTTCTTGAGCTTGAAAAATAATATTATGTTGCGACCTTGTATAAAAACTTCTCAGTGCACCATATAAATATCTTCATCCAAATATCCATGAAGAAAAGTTTTTTTTAACATCTAACTATTATAACTCAAGGTTAACTAACGTAGTTAGTGCTAAAAAAATATGAATAGAAATAAGTTTTACAACTAGTGAAAAGATCTCATGAAAATTAATACCTTCAACCCGAGAATACCATTTTTTCTACCAGCCTCACCTTATACATTTAGATACTTCCATCAACATTTAATTTCAATGTGAAGACCCATTTACATTTGATAATACTTCTCGCTTCACGAAGTTCTACAAGATCCAGGGTTTTGTTCTTGGCAAAGGAATCCATTTCTTTGTCCATATCATTTTTCCACTTTTTTCTATCTACATCATCCATTGCTTCCTCATAATGAGAAGGTTCCCAAGCTTCAACAATCAGTGCAATAGATGAAGCACAATATTAATCCATTTTGGGTGTTCTTCTTTCCTTTGTAGACATCCTTAGAGTGACTGGTTCTTGAACTGTTTCTTGAACTTCTACAGTTTCTTTTGCATCATCTTCACCTTTTTCTTCGTAAGTCTCTCCTTCATTTCGATTTTATGGAAAAGGTTTACCCTCCAACTGAATTTGTTGGTTCAACGATACCTGTTTTTATTCAACTTTTACAACATTTTATTTCAGAAGAGAAGATTCATCAAATGTTACATCTATATTGATGAATATTAAGTTAAGAATAATCCCACAAACTATAACCTTTCACTCCAAAATCATACCCAACAAAGACATAAGAATTTTATTTTTTTTTCTAACTTTGAATGTTGAATCTTTGGAATAAGAGCATAGGAATCACAACCAAAAATCCTTGAATGTGAATAATCAAAACACTCACTCGACCAAAATTCTTAAGGAGTTTTACAATTAATGATAACTGAAGGTGATATGTTTACCAAATAAAAAGTAGTAGCTATTGATTCTTCCCACAACTCCTTCTACAGGTTAGCATTGTTGATCATGCTTCTAGGTATTTCCATAAGAGATTGATTCATCCATTCAGCAACACCATTTTTCTAAGGATAATAGCCAATAGTTTTATGTCTAAAATTCCATTCATTATTACAGTAATGTTCAAATTATAAGGAGGTAAATTAACCACCATTTCCAGTTCTTAAACATTTAATTGATTTCCCTATTTTATTTTCCACAATAGCATTAATTTGTTTAAAAACATTAAATACTTTGACTTTTATTTTTAACATATAGACCCAAACTTTCCTAGAGAAATCATCAATAAATGCTAATAAGTATAATATGCCTCCATAATATATAGTAGGATATGGTCCCCAAAGGTTAGACTGAATGTAGTTCAAAATTTCTTTACTATTATGACTTCTAGCTTTAAATTTTTGTGCAGACTCATGTGATGAGAAGCACCAAAATCTAACAATCAGTTTTCATATTTCTAAGAGACATTGCAAATTGGTAAATATTCATCTACCATACCTAATTCAGCAGATAAAAATTCATCAATCATACATGACTAAACTTTATTTTCTCCCTCCTTTGAGTTTTCAACGAACTCCTTTCCAGGGAAAATTTTAAGGTCGAAAATTTATCTTAAAGTTTAGAAGCATTGGCGAATATTACTAGTTCGTAATATGTAAATTTCAAAATTTTTGAGGATACCTTTTGTAAAAATACTTTTATCTATAATAAACTTATAATATTATATATAAAATTTTGGTGTTTTTTTAGGTAAAATATTTATATACTATAAAATTTGGGCGAATAGATTTTATAAAAAAATGGAAATTGGTGAATCTTTTTTTTGGAAAAAACATGGAAAATTATCCCACTTGCGAATAATGAAAGGAATCTTAGACATAAAACTATTGTCTAGAATCCTCAGCAAAATTGTGTTACTGAATGTATGATTCAACCTGTTATGGAAAGACTCAGAAGCATGATCAACAATGCTAACCTGCACAAGGATTTGTGGGAAGAAGAAATTTCTACTACTTGTTATTTGGTAAACATATCACCTTCAATTGCCATTAATTGTAAAGTTCCTTAATAATTTGGTTGAGTCAGTCTTTTGATTATTCACATTGAAGGATTTTTGGTTGTCATTCCTATGCTCTTATTCCAAAGATTCAACATTCAAAGTTAGGCACGAAAGAAAAATTTTATATCTTTTTTGGGTACTATTATGGAGTGAAAGGATACAGGTTGTTGGATTCTTCTTCACTTGATATATTCACTAATATAGATTTAACATTTGATGAATCTTCTCTTCTAAAATAAAATGTTGTAAAAGTTGAACAAGAACAAGTATGGTTGAATCAAAAAATTCAGTTGGAGGCTAAACCTTTTCCATAAATTCAAAATGAACGAGAGAATTATGAAGGAAAAGGTGAAGATGATGCAAAAGAAACTGCAGAAGTTCAAGATTCAGTTCAAAAATCAGCCA